>SJYT01007519.1:4779-124347 GCA_006410635.1 Cephalophus harveyi | reverse complement strand
GCATATATATGGAATTTAGAAAGATGGTAACGATAACCCTGTATGCGAGACAGCAAAAGAGACACAGATGTATAGAACAGTCTTTTGGACTCTGTGGGAGAGGGAGAGGGTGGGATGATTTGGGAGAATGGCATTGAAACATGTGTAATATCATGTAAGAAATGAATCGCCAGTCAAGGTTCAATGCAGGATACAGGATGCTTGGGGCTGGTGCACTGGGATGACGCAGAGGGATGGTATGGGGAGGGAGGTGGGAGTGGGGTTCAGGATTGGGAACACGTGTACACCTGTGGTGGATTCATGTTGATGTATGGCAAAACCAATACAATATTGTAAAGTAAAAAAAAAAAAAAAAGAAGAAAGAGAAATAAAAGAATAAAAATAAAAAAGAAAAGACAAGACCCTGATGATGGGAAAGATTGAGGGTAGGAGGAGAAGGGGACAACAGAGGATGAGATGGTTGGATGGCATCAGCAACACAATGGACATGGGTTTGGGTAAACTCCAGGAGTTGGTGATGGACAGGGAGGCCTGGCGTGCTGAGGTTCATCAGGTCGCAAAGAGTTGGACATGACTGAGGAACTGAACTGAACTGAATCAATGAATATAGTAAAGTTGCAGGATATAAAATTAATACACAGAAATCCCTTGCATTCTTATACACTAACAATGCGAAAACAAAAAGAGAAATTAAGGGAAAAGTCTCATTCACCATTGCAATGAAAAGAATAAAATACTTAGGAATAAATTTACCTAAAGAAACAAAGGAATTTAGAAAGATGGTAGTGATGACCCTATACACAAGACAGCAAAAGAGACCCAGATATAAAGAACAAACTTTTGGACTCTGGTTGGGAAGATCCCCTGGAGAAGGAAATGGCAATCCACTCCAGTATTCTTGCCTGGAGAATCCCACGGACGGAGAAGCCTAGTAGGTTACAGTCCACGGGGTTGCAAAGAGTCGGACACGACTGAGCGACTGAACTGAACTGGGAGAAGGTGAGGGTGGGATGATTTGAGAGAACGGCATTGAAACATGTATATGATCATATGTGAAATAGACTGCCAGTCCAGGTTCGATGCATGAGACAGGGCACTCCGGGCCGGAGCACAGGGATGACCCTGAGGGATGGGATGGGGAGGGGGGTGGCAGGGGGGTTCAGGATGGGAAACACATGTACACCGGTGGCTGATTCATGTCATTGTATGGCAAAAACCACTACAATATTGTAACGTAATTAGCCTCCAATTAAAATAAATTAATTAAAAAAAATACGTATGTCAAATTCTTAAAAAAAAATCCCATTTGGATTTTGATCATAACTGCATTGACCACGTATATCAATTCGGGGAAAACTTCTATTTTTCAAGATGTTGAGTCTATCTATAAACATGGCATAATTAGCTATTGATGTAAGGCTTCTTTAACACCTTAATTCTCACTTCTCTCTGTTCCTTTTGCCCTTGCTAATTTCCATTTTTCAGTGAGAAAATCCATAATTACAAATGACATTTGTTATAATTAGTGCAGTCCCTAGTTGCCAATAGGTTGGAACTTCAGAGTGTCTAGTCTACTGCATTGATTGAATACAAAGTATAATTCTTATCTGAGATTAACTCAAAAATAATGATCACTTGTTAGTAAATTTTTCTTTTAAAATGAAGGGGGAAAATGTTCCATGGCTGTACCCAGGACTTAATGATTAAAAACAGAAGGAAAAAAAAAAAAAACATATCAGAACCTGAAAAAAAAGAACTATGGAGGAGAAGGAAACCTTCTCAGAAAAACAAGAAGTCCTTCAGTTTAACTTCCCAATTGACATAATAATGCTTGAGGCTGGTGCACGGGGATGATCCAGAGCGATGGGGTGGGATGTGGGAGGGGGATTCAGGATTGGGAGCTCGTATACACCCGTGGTGGATTCATGTCAATGTATGGCAAAACCAATACGGTATTGTAAAGTAAAATAAAGTAAAAATAAAATTAAAAATAATAATAATAATTCTTTGACAGCATACTACAAATAACTTTCCAACATCTCCAAAAACATTTTACAATGATATTCAGTATGAGTTCTAGAACCATATCTAAGACTTTCTTTTAAAAAGAATTTGAACCATATTCCTTTTCCTGGTAAATTTATTAATGTAATCCAATTTTCCAAAATAAGTGAAAACACAATTTAACATTTGCCTGAACCTTCAGTATTACAATAATGATGACACCATATAGATACCATGTCAACAGAGTATATCATTTAAAAATCAGAGCACAACTGCATCTTATTTAAAAATTGGAAGATGCTTTCACATTTGTAGAAGCTATGTTTCAAATCAATCAACATATGAACAGTACCCTTGGGACAAGCGATAACTCTGAGACTATCCTTCTTAGAAAACACTACTTAGACCCTGAGAAATATAAACAGAAATAAATCTCTAATTTGTAAATGACTTGTAAATGACTTGCTACCTTTTATATTAGGTGAGAAGAAATGGAAATCCTAATTAGAAATGGCATCTGTTTATTTAATACTCTACACGAAAGGGAATTTTGGAAATACATCTGGTGTATCCAGTGACTGTATTATAATCAGTATATCCTGACTCAGAAGAGAAATTCAAAGTACAGACTTGAAAGAATAATATGATCTCTATCCTATCAACTAAACATCTCAGGCTTACAAGCCTTCTCAAAGTGGTATGTCTGAGAAGCATTCCAGAATATCTGATGCTCTATCGAGTTCCATCTGCTTTCTCATATTTCTTAGCCCCTTTTTCAGTTCGGCACTAGCATGTGACAAATGAAATAGAAAGGTGTATATGGGTATATATACATACATATACACCTCAGCTACCAAGTTGAGGGGATTAAAAACCCTACCAAGGACTCTCCTGTATTTTTTCCTCTTTCCCAACAATCAAGGGTGCCATGTTTTAGAAGGTACTGATACAAAATAGGGGAGCCTCTGTAAATCTGGGATACTAAGGAAATCTATGCAAACTACATTTCTGTCTGTGTGATGTGAGTAAGCATAAGATAAAGCACTGAGATTTGGGATTAATTTGCTATAATAGCAAAATCTAGCTATTTCTGGTTAATATGGAACATCAATTAGTAGTAGTAGTAATGTTAGCCGCTCAGTCGTGACCGACTCTTTGAGACTCCGTGGACTGTGGCCCGCCAGACTCCTCGGTCCATGGGATTCTCCAGGCAAGAATATTGGAGCGGATTGCCATTCCCTTCTCCAAAGGATCCTTCTGACCCAGGGATTGAACCCAGGTCTTCCCGGAACATCTATTAGATACATTATTTTTAAATTTATTTTTAATTGTAGGATAATTGCTTTATAGTATTGTGTCTTCTGCCATTACAACAATATGAATCAGCCGTAAGTATATATATGTCTCCTCCCTCTTGAACCTTCTCCCACCCCCACCCCTTCCTACCCCTCTAGGTTGTCACAGAGTACCCCTTTGAGTTCCCTGTGTTATACAGTAACTTTCTATGAACTATCTATTTTACATATGGTAAAGTATATATTTCTGGAGAAGGCAATGGCGCCCCACTCCAGTACTCTTGCCTGGAAAATCCCATGGACGGAGGAGCTTGGTAGGCTGCAGTCCATGGGGTCGCTGAGGGTTGGACACGACGCTGAGGGTTGGAAGTCGACTGAGCGACTTCACTTTCACTTTTCACTTTAATGCATTGGAGGAGGAAATGGCACCCCACTCCAGTGTTCTTGCCTGGAGAATCCCAGGGACGGGGGAGCCTGGTGGGCTGCTGTCTATGGGGTCACACAGAGTCGGACACGACTGAAGCAACTTAGCAGCAGCAGCAGCAGCAGCAGCAACGTATATATTTCAATACTACTTTCTCAATTCATCCCACCCTCTCTTTTCCCCCACTGTGTACAGAGTCTCTTCTTTATGTCTGCATATAGGTTCATCAGCACAATTTTCTAGATTATTAATATACAATACTTGTTTTTCTTTCTGACTTACTTCATCTACCTCACTAGAACTGACTCAAATGGGTTCCTTTTTATGGCCAAGTAATATTCCATTATTTTTACAAATTAAAAAGTTTTCAAAATTTTATGGTGAGTCCCATAATGAGAAAAATGCTTGAACATTTTCTTTTATTTTTCAAGGTGGGTATAATTCTACTTTGATTTCCCTGGTGGTCCAATGGCTAAGACGCTGAGGTCTCAGTGCAGGGGGCCCAGGTTTAATCTCTGGTCAGGGAACTAGATCTCACATGGGCTTCCCAGGTGGTGCTAATGGTAAAGAACCCACCTGCCAATGCAGGAGATGTAAGAGACGTGGGTTTAATCCCTGGGCTGGGAAGATCCCCTGGAGGAGAACATGGCAACCCACTCCAGCATTCTTGCCTGGAGAATCCCATGAGAAGAGGAGCCTGGCAGGCTACAGTCCATAAGGTTGCAAGGAGTCGGATACAACTGAAGTGACTTAGCACGAATGCATAATTCTACATTACATAAAAAGGATTGAATACTAATTGATGTGCTTTACTTTAATACTCAGACCCTCCCTTAATCCATTACATCTGAAAAATGGACATGCTAACTATTATTACTTGAGAATTATTAATTCAATGAGGAGCAAACGACCCAGACATGTAGCATAACGAGAAAGGCAAGATGGAGTCGGGTCCTTGGTTGGAGTGGACCTTGGCAGTACTCAGAGAAACGAAGATAGTTTTTCTGTGCTTCTCTAGACTCTGTCCTAATGGTCTTATCGCTTTCACCTCTGCACCTTCCTCTCTGACCCCTCTGGCTATAGCCCCATGTTCACATTTTCCCAACCACTGTGGAATTTGGCACAGTCATCTCCTTAAAGACACAAAAGAACAAGATATATCTGTTATTGTAAGTTACTGCCCGCTCTTGAAAATCTTAGAACCTGGAATAGTTATGGGGTTCAATATAATTTTTTATAACAGAAACCCAAATCAGAATACAAATAAGTAATTAGCAACTATTATGTACATCCATTCTGTCAATTAATTTTAACTGAACAGCCACAAAATGCTGAATATCATGATAAGCGACTGAATATATAGCAATAAACAGGATCAAATTGTTTCTCATTCTCTGCTCCCTTGGAGAGGCTCTGAATCTAGTGGACACAAAACAAACTAGAGATGAAGAGAAAAAAGTTAAGCAATCCATCTTGTCTTTCAGGGTAAATATTTATATTAATAGAAATGAATCATACCACTGTGATAACTACAGTCTTTCAGTGGTTTTTTCATTGTACCAAAACAAAAGATGAATTATTTACTACTTCCTGTAAGTCATTTTGTGACTGGATCTCTACCTATTTAACCTTTCTAAGCATCCGTTTCTTCATCTGCAACATGTTGATAGTAATATTTACTGCATAGAATTTTTGTGAGGATCAAGTGTGGTAATCTATGCATTTTACCTGGCAATAGAAAGCACACAATAAATGTTAGCCAATAATATTGTTATTATCTCTCCTACATTATCCCATGACTTCCTTTTCTCTCACTCTACTTCACCCACACTGCCCTCTGAAAACTGACTAGGTCAGTTTCCTGTCTTCATATGGATTTGAACCTTCTAATCTCTACTGAGCCCTAGGTCTGACAGGCTTCCTTTCATTCTTTACATTTCAACTTACATATTGTCACTTTCAAGACTCTACCTAAGGTGCCCTCCTATACCTGTTTGTCTCCATTATAGTACATATACAGGGATATATACGTATACCTATGGCTGATTCATATTGAGGTTTGACGGAAAACAGCAAAATTCTGTAAAGCAATTATTCTTCAACTAAAAAATAAATAAATTTTAAAAAGCATTTAAGGAGTACATACTATTTATATGTAAAATATTCTATGATTAAAATTGACTTATGTGCCAATTTACTGAGTGTTTTCATATCAATTACCTTAAATCACAATATATATTTAAGATCATCACTTTTTAGGTAGAAAAACTAAGTCATTTTTCATTTTTCCAGGTCACCAGTAAATTGCAGATTTTTTAAGAGTAATCTAGAACATCAGACTCTATCTACTTCAGTGCTCTTTTACTATTCCATATCTGTCTCCCAGTTGCGGTTGATTTTTTTACTCCACTTCAAATACTATAAGTACCTGTGTGCAGAATTGAATATATCACTCATAGTGTTTGTTTACATGATTGAAGTTTATATTTTCCAACCAGTTAAGCAGTTATTATAGCAGAAACATTGTCCTAAACTTTTACTAAATATATGTATATATACGACTGAAAGTGTAGTCGCTCAGTTGTGTCTGACTCTTTGTGACCCCATGAACTATAGCCCTCCAGGCTCCTCTGTCCATGGAATTCTCCAGGCAAGAATACTGGAGTGGGTCACCATTCCATTCTCCAGGGGATCTTCCTGACCCAGAGATTGAAACTTTGCAGGCAGAGCCCACCAGGAAAGCTTCTTTTTCTTAACCTAAAAGGAATATGAGAGAGAGAAAAAAATACTTAATTTCAGCAGAAATATTTAATCAAAGGTTGAATGCTTGAAATTAAGCCTTTCAGTTTTTACTGATTAAAAAAAGTATAAATGCTAAATGAAAACTGAACTTAATGAGGATAAGTAACTTAAGACCATCATGTTACAGTGTTAGCCTATAAAAAATTGAGCTGATATCAAAAGTATAGTTATATTAATACAACAGTGTTATGCTACTTAGACTTTTTCTTTTTTAAAGAACAGCTCAAGAGTTTACAATTTACTGTTCTATTTTTGTTTTTATTATCCAGAACATGTATGCTTTCAATCTTACCAAGCTTTTCACTTGTACCCATCTTAAGGGTCATATTTTGCTCAACATCTCACTATCTGATATAAGTCAAATCTGATTATCTCCCATATCGCTTCTATAAAATCAAGCAATTAAAAAAATTTTTAAATAGAGGAAAATATGCCAAATCGTTACTTCTATCAGTCACAATATGAAGATACAGAATAATTACAAATAGATACTGCTTTAACTGAATGAGGAGTTAATCACAAATATTTGTATTGCTGTTGACGTTTATTCCTTAATAGCTTTCTAAAAATTATTATAGCATCTTTTGTCCCCCAATATGGAAAAACTGAAAAATTGATACATATAACTTTCTTTATTGAATCTTATTTTAATGCCAATATAAACATTTTATTTTATGCATAACACTTTTCTTTAGGGTCCATTAAAAAAAAAAAAAAAGCCTGAAAGATTCTGTATCTGTTTCACTGGTGATGACAAGTATGTTAATTGCTTGCAGATAACATCTGTTCTCGTGAAATCAAGATGCAGAGGCTGGGTTGGATCTGTAGTGCTAGCGGTTTTCTAAAGCTTTGTCTGGGAGACCCACTACATGCATTTCACAGACTCTTCAGGCAGCTGGAGGGCTTTTGAGCTTTTTTGAGAACCTTCCAGCAACTGAAATAAAATCTTCCAGGAATCTTGGGTCATCGAAATGTCTCTCTCTAAGCAGTGGACTCACCTTTGAAGCTCCAAGATATCCACTGACCATGACGCCTGAGTGCTCTCTGGCTAAAGCAAGTTCAGGGTGAGCTGCCAACCTCCTGCATGCAAGACAGGGCCTCTGACTTCCTTCTCTGTTTACAGAGCAGGGTGAAGGGCCTCTCTAGAGGGAATAGCAAGAGCTTGGTCAATATAATGTCAGATATAAAGCACCCTTATGCACAAAAGGCCACGTTTACAATTTTACAGGGTTCATGGACTACAATTGCTTACCAGATGTGCCTAGGGGGTTGGCTAACCATGGCAATGCAGTGGCTGTGGTCTCAGCCTTTTCTGGGCCTTACATGTTTGCTTCTCCTCTAAGCTATGTGTAGACTCTGATGTGCTATTCCTGGAAAAGCCAATGCTACTCACCCGTGGATCAGACAGTCTTGCTGCCTTGTGCTTTGTGGGCCACACATGGGGTCAGGCCTGGGATGTCTTTTTCACTATGTGCAGACCCAGCAGACTGTATCAACCAAAGTTAAGAGCTTGGGAGTGTCACTGAGTCTACAGGTAGATTTACGGTGATGAAGTTCAAGAAACTGGAAAAAAAAAATCTTTGTTACAGATTATCTCATTGATTAAAAAAAAAAGGGGGTCCAGAGACACAGGTGGAAGAAATGAAGAATGTAAGCACAGGAGACGCCAGAGGAAGAGAACAGAGACAAAATACCAGGAGTAATAAAAATGAAAGCAGTGAGAATAGAGATATTAAATAATATGACATGTTTACACTACAGTGGAAAATTTTATTTTAAAAATTTGCTTCTGAAATGGAATTATTCTTTGCTAGCATGAGCTTTTAAAATACATTTTCACTGTGTTTTAACACATCCTATTTGTACGAAAACTAACGATGTAATAACTTAAATACATTCTAACTTTGCAATCTAAGAGAAATAAGCTCTTTCCACCAGTTCATTACATACAGAGGGTTGAGGAGGGTACTCAACCCTCTGTATGTAATAAGCAAGTATAATAGCAAATTCATAGTGGAAAGTAGGTTTCCTCACATGTGGAAACATTTCACTCTCATGGGTTTCCTTGACATTACTCTGAACTCTTTCAGTGCATAAATAAAAACAATTCTTCTTACAAACTTAGTGACACTGAATAAGATATATTTATCTGTTCAAAGAAAGTGCAGACATATATATTGATACAATTACCAATAGTGTTCTCAGGATTATAGTTCCAGAACACTTACTACAGAAAAAAATTAAATTCATTGACTGGGAGGTGGCCCAAAGGGCTTTTGTCTCTGCAGATAGAAGTACAGAAATCAGCTTCTGTTGGCTGTTTTTGGTAAGCTTATTTTCTAGACTTCTTCAAAAAATGTAAGCTTTATTCTTTCAAACAAATCCAACATCAAACAGTAATTTTTCAGCAATCTAACACCATATTCCTCAGAGCTAACAGAAAGTTTGTTTTTTTAATGAGTAGTTTAAAAAAACTTGAGTAGCATTTATTTAAACTTAGAATTTTAAAACATTTCAGAAGCCTGATTATAAATGTATCTATGTTTTTACAAGAATACAGATTATACATGAACAAACACACACATACACATACTTGATCAAAGAATTTTATTGTTTGATTCTTGTTAGATGATGGCAATCTTACATAAAACATCGATGTTAGTTTTTTAAAGCATATATTTATTTGTATAATTTCTAGATAGAATGCTTCAAAAGGAGAAGTCTCAAAATAAACATCAATGCCGCACCTAATGAGAGAGTGAAATGCTGGGAATTCTTGCCTTTTTCATTCTAGGCTGCTTGTTATCATTTCTCTACTTTACTCATATAACCGGGAGAAACTATTTTCAAGATGGTCATTTTCAGTAGCAGAAGAGAAATTATGTAACCTACTTGTGTGATTGTTTACCAATCAGTGGTTATGTACGTAATGTTATTGCTCTCTTATCAATCACCATTTTTAAAATATTTTACTTCCTATTTAGAAAGAGAATATGAGCAAGAGTAATAGGACAAAAATTTTAAGTAGGTTACCTTTATCAAACATTACACACTGAAATAATTGGATAATATAAGGTATTTTCTTTATCTGGACATCATCCTTACTTTTCTCATCAACATAAATGAGTAAAAATTTAGTGTTGATATTTTTGTCAAGTAGTAACACAACAGAAACAGATTAATTAGAGAAGGTCATGTTACTGAAACCAAAAGTTACAGATATTTATATGTCTTTAAAAATACTAAGAAAAAAATTTTAACATGTGTGAGTATAGATCCAGTTTATGATCTGATTTTTAAAATCCTTTGGATTAGAAGGGTTTTTTATGGTTAGATTATTATTCTCAGCTATTTAAACTGAACCGAAGGAAATTACTTTTAAGTAAAATCATTTCAGACTTTTAGAATTAAAAATATCATTTTGAATAGGTAAAGTTTCATTTTAAAGATGGTTCACATAAACACAGTTCCATAGCTCCTATTTCTCCTTTGCAGAACTTATCCCTCTTCTTACTGTCTGCTCAGTAAGTACTTTTCTCATAGGCAGTGAGCAGCCTGAGGACAGGGGTCTGGGGTGTCTTGTCAGTGGATAACTTACTGATCCAGAGTAGACACTCAACTAAAGTACTATACTATCTATAAAGGAAAGGATAGAGAGTGAAAGAGGAAGAGAGGGAAGAATGGAGGAAAACAGATAGTTTGTAAATATTGTGTGTTAGATCAGTTTGATACCAGGGATACTAGGTCATGCACAAAGAGAAGAAAAGGGGAGAAGTGCTGTTTTCTTTGGAAATCTGATGTGAAAGGCAATGTATTAAGAGGGAAGAGAGAGAGAGAGAAAATGGTTCAGAGCCTAATACCTCAAAAAAGGAAAACTGGGATGAAACACTTTAATGAATGAAACATAAAGATCAACACAGCTAAGATTCAAGGGGAGGCAGACTGTGCTCTGTCATCAAGGTGAAGATGAATGTAGGAAAGGAATCACGAGCTGAGTAGGCCAGTGGTACCTAGGCCAGTGCAAGCACAGTTTTACCTGTCCATGAGATGAGCACAGAATGTGAGCAAGCATTTAGAGATGTTTATACAATTTGATGGAATAATTTTGTGCTGTTGAGTTCAGTGAAGACAGATTTGGGTTTATATCTACATTTTCTATTTGATTTTAGGAGAACTCATTTTAATTGTATTTTTAGAAACTAAAATGATAAATTGAAAATGTACAAAATAAATGTTTAAAAATGAAAAAAAAAGAATTAAAATATTTAAAATTTAACAGCTAGCCTTCACCAAAGACAGACTGAGAAACACTGACACAGAGAAAATGTGGCCAGCAGTGCATAATTTTCTCTGCTGCTTTTTTCATCTCCTTTGTGGTCATACTCTTCTATTTTTTTTAGAGCAAGCATACATGAGTGTCCTCTGCAAGCTTTCTCACAATGAAAAAATAATCTTAAACATACTAAATTTGGGAATTATTTTAAAGAGCTTTCTAATTTGTGGCATGTGACAATATATGGAACTTCAAGTAGAATAAATACAGAGGTTTCTGGTTTAGTTTCAATACACAAAGTTATGACATTGTCACCACGTGGGCTTAAAATTTTTTCCTGCTCAATTGTTTCTATAAATGTTTACATAGAACTATACCACTTTTCAAGCACTTGCAAATAGTAGCTTGCTATGTTATAGGTTCATGAAATGTTTCTTTCAGAAAAAAAAAAAACTTGGAAGTAGAAATATTGAGCTTTACAGATCTACTTAAAGTCCTCCAATTTTCCTCTTCTATAACAGCACTCGATATTACAATTTCAGTTTCACCCTTTATTTCCTTAAAAAAATTATAACATATTTCAAACAAGCAAAAATATATGAAGAATGGCATAAAAAGCGTCAAAATATGTAATACTGAGCTGAATGAGTGACAGTTACTAGTGAAATTGTGAAAGGGCCCGGTAAGCAACATCCTTTTCCCCAGCTGAGTGCAGAACCAAGTAAAAGACAAACACACGAGCCAGACAGAACCAGAGGGAAAGATCACCAGCTTTAGATTACTCCCCTCACCAGAAATTCTGACAAAAACTTACCTGTGAAGGAAAGCAAATGGTCCTTCTTTCTGAGACAGATTTGAAGAGAACAGAGAGAGAGACTGAGGAGAGCAAGTACAACTCTTTCTTCTCAAATCACTAATCACATAATCCACTCCTGTTCCTTTTGGGGAAAATGTGTGAGCAGGGAGAGAAAAGCAAGAAGTCAGCGTAACTCTGAAAGGCCCTATACTTGAAATCTTAAAGCCTGAACAGAAATTTCTCTTCATAAACTATAGCCCCTCAGTTTTCTTCTGCTTTTTACTTCCTGCTGGCACAGATGGTAAAAGGAACTGCCTGCAATGCAAGAGACACAGGTTTGATCCCTGGGTGGGGGAAAATCCCCTGGAGGAGGGCACGGCAACCCACTCCAGTATTCTTGCCTGGAGAATCCCGTGGATAGAGGAGCCTGGAAGGCTACAGTTCATGGGGTCACAAAGAGTCAATCGGAATGATTGAGGGACTAATACTTTCACTTTCTTTCATGATCCTTCAATTTTCTTCTATTTTTACTCCATATTAAGTATATTTAAGAAATACTGTGTATTGTCTTTGTACTTTTTATTTTAAACTCTATAAATTGAAATGCACACAATGGATTATGTGTTTTATACAATGGGGTTCTGATACTGATTTCTTGTGTTTTTTTTTTTTCCTCACAAAATAACTATGAAAGATTTCTTAGTTCTGGCCAAAATCATACTTGAATTGTGGTTTGTTTGATGATGTCCTCTTTTTTAATTTCCCAATTTTAGTTCATTCATTTATCTGTTGTTATTGTTGTTGTTCAACAGGCAAATGGTGTCTAATGCTTCAAAACCCCATGGACTGCACCATGCCAGGCTTCCCTGTCCCTCCGTAGCTCCTGGAGTTTGCCCAAGTTCATGTCCATTGAGGGGATATTAAGGAGTTGCTCATTCCTCAGTAACCTGTCTCTATAGATGTCCCTATTCCAGATATTACATATAAATGGACGTCTACAATGTATGGGCTTTTTTTTGTGACTAGCTTCTTTCACTCAGCATGTTTTTAAGGTTCATACATATTATATGCAGGCTTCCCTTGTGGTTCAGCTGGTAAAGAATCCACCTGCAGGGCGGGAGCCCTGGGTTCACTCCCTGGGCTGGGAAGATCCGCTGGAGAAGGGAAAGGCTAGCCACTCCAGTATTCTGGCCTGGAGAACATAGTCCATGGGGTCTCAAAGAATCAGGCACAACTGAGCAACTTTCATTTTCATATTATAACGCAAATCAGTAAGTCATTCTTTTTCATGCTGGATGAACATAGCACATTTTTTAGATCCATTTGTCCATCGATAGATATGTATGTCATCCTCACAGGATAGTGTTTTTTTTGTTTTTGTTTTTTATTTAGAATTCGTTTCTTCCTTTTCCCTGGCCACATTCAGATGTTTAGCTCCCATTGGTTGAGTGGTTGCTGAAGGTGTCATTAGGCCTAGAAAAGAAAACAACAGTCTCAAAGGCCCTTGCTGAATCATCTAACTTCAGACAAAACAAAACTGAACTTTAGGTCCTGCCCTGATGCTCCAGGCGAGTTGTATCTACCTGGGACATATCACCCCCAGTCCAGAAACCTTCCACCCCCTGCATCTGCCAGGGACTTATCACTCCCTGCCCAGGGGACTTATCACACCCTGCCCAACTGCAAATGCCATCTCAGCTAAAGAATACTCAAAACATCCTGCCTGATTAACATTTCCCTTATCGCTTCCACAAACCTCCCTTTAAATATGAAGCTTCCCTGATCCCTCTTGGCTCAACCTGGTCCTTAGACTGTCGCCCTTCCTTGCCTGAATAAAGGTAACCTGCTGCTGCTGCCGCTGCTGCCAAGTCGCTTCAGTTGTGTCCCACTCTGTGCGACCCCATAGACGGCAGCTCACCAGGCTCCCCTGTCCCTGGGATTCTCCAGGCAAGAACACTGGAGTGGGTTGCCATTTCCTTCTCCAATGCATGAAAGTGAAAAGTAAAAGTGAAGTCGCTCAGTCGTGTCCGACTCTTAGCGACCCCATGGACTGCAGCCTACCAGGCTCCTCCATCCATGGGATTTTCCAGGCAAGAGTACTGGAGTGGGGTGCCATTGCCTACTCAGAAAGGTAACCTATCTCCATTGAAGTATCTCTTCTTCTTTTCTGCCTCAGCCCACAGTTGCTTTATTGTTTTCAACAATGCCCTTGGGCATAGATTGCTCTACAAACTTTTGCAATCAAATTTATGCTCCTTTGAAGGAGCGTGTCCAAGGTTAGTCAATGATGAGATTTATTCTGACTCCAGAGTTTCCTCTCAGTTATCTCTTTCCCCATTTTTTCCCCCAAAACATTAGCCTGCCTCTATAGCTTAGCTTGTATCTTTACCGAATCTATGAATCTTCTCCCAATTGACTTTCAACACAAATGCCACTGCTTTTCAGAGCACCCTAAGGCTTGAACTTCTCCATGCTCTATTGCAAATGGAGTGAGTTAATTTGGAAGAGACTGAGGACTACCTCCTGATTCCTCCTCCTCCCACCAGGCAAAGTCTCTGAATGGGACTTCTGGAGCAAGGCACAGCAGCACCCTTTTCTCTTAATGACATCACCCTAAAAACTGAGAACTTGGAGATGGTCTTCTTGGTTAGCCACTCTCAACCTGGAACCACAACCTTATGAGCTAAGGCAAGGATGACTGCGGGTCTAGTTTTCTCAGTGATATTTGGGAAAAAGTCCTCTAGTTGGAAGCTGGTGGGAAAGAGGGCCCTGTGCTCTTGGGTGCCCCATTGTGGGGTGCAATTTCTATCTCTCTGAGTTGAAATAGAGGAGAGAGCGATCAGTTTCAGTTCAAAAACATTTTCCTACCAAATGTTTGTAGATTGCCTTGAAGAAGTGTTTCTTCATTTGCTGTAAGCAATTAGGACCATTTTCAGAACTTGTAAATGGTTGTTTTGTGTTCTGATCATTCCTATCGGTGTCACTGGGGAGTGGTCTGCCGAATTCCTCATGCTGTCATGCATGTCAATCCCTCTGTTGTTAAACTTTTAATAATAGTAGTACACAGTATGTATGCTTTCACAGCCAGATTTGTATCTTAATATTTTGTTTGCTGGATTCAGCCACGTTGATTTTTATTTCTTCATTTTAGTCACTATGATATTCCATTGAATGTTTATAATACCACTGATTTATCTATTTTCCCATAGATATTTAGGTCATTTCTATTTTCATTATTGCAAATTAACATTAACCATTCTGCAATTAACATTCTTGAACACATTCCCTTGTATTTATATTAGTCTTATCATGCATATAACTAAGATTGTAGTTCTTTGATTTTAGAGACTATGTATGCAAATATTACCGAACTGATTTTTAAAACATTTGTATTAATTAGCCCTTCCACCAAGAGTGATATTAGTTTTCATTTCTCCACATTCTTACTATCATTTGGTGTCTTAAGAATTACAATTATCATGTGAGCGACCCAATAATTCACTGTGGTTTCAGTATTCATTTGCTTGATTGTTAGTAAAGCTGAAGATATTTTTATATTTTCATTGATTATTTGTGTTTCCTTTTGGTACTGCATATAATTTTTTATTGCTTAGCATAGTATCTAAATTGGAAACATTTCATCTACAATTGAAAAAAATCTGTATTTTGCTTTTGTTGAGAGTGTGTCCTATATGTTTTAGGTCAAGCTGATTGATAGTGTTGTTCAAATCTTCTATTACCTTTCTAAATTTCTGTATTATTACATAAATTACTAAGAACAGAGTATTGAAATACAGGTTTTGCAGCCCTATGAACTACAGCCCGCTAGGCTCCTCTTTCCATGGGATTCTCCAAGCAAGAATACTGGAGTGGGTTGCCATGCCCTCCTCCAGGGGATCTTCCTGACCCAGGGATTGAACACACATCTCTTATGTCTCCTGTATTGGCAGACTTTACCCCTAGTGCCACCTGGGAAGCCCTCAGTTCAGTTCAGTCACTCAGTCGTGTCCGACTCTTTGTGACCCCATGGACTGCAGCACGTCAAGCCTCCTTGTCCATCGCCAACTACCGAAGCTTACTCAGTCTCATGACTATTGAGTCAGTGATGCCATCCAACCATCTCATCCTCTGTCGTTTCCTTCTCCTCCTGCCCTCAATCTTTCTCAGCATCAGGGTCTTTTCCAATGAGTCAGTTCTTCGCATTAGGTGGCCGAAGTATTGGAGTTTCAGCTTCAACATCAGTCCTTCCAATGAATATTCAGGACTGATTCCTTTAGGATGGACTGGTTTGATCTCCTGGCAGTCCAAGGGGCTCTCAAGAGTCTTCTGCAACACCACAGTCAAAAGAATCAATTCTTCAGAACTCAGCTTTTTTTATAGTCTAATTCTCACATCCATACATGACTCCTGGAAAAACCATGACTCCATAGCTTTAACTAGACGGACCTTTATTGGCAAAGTAATGTCTCTGCTCTTTAATATGCTGTCTAGGTCATAATTTTTCTTCCAAGGAGCAAGTATCTTTTAATTTCATGGCTTCAGTTACCCTCTACAGTGATTTTGAGCCCCCTCAAAATAAAGTTTGTCACTGTTTCCATTGTTTCCCCATCTATTTGCCATGAAGTGATGAGACCAGATGCCATGATCTTAGTTTTCTTAATGTTGAGTTTTAAGCTAGCATTTTCACTCTCCTCTTTCACTTTCAACAAGAGGCTCTTTAGTTCTTTGCTTTTTGCCAAAGGGTGGTATCATCCGCGGATCTGAGGTTATTGATATTTCTCCCTGCAGTCTTGATTCCAGTTTGTGCTTCCTCCAGCCCAGCGTTTCTCATGATGTACTCTGCATATAAGTTAAATAAGCAGGGTGACAATATACATTCTTGACATACTCCTTTTCCTATTTGGAACCAGACTGTTGTTCCATGTCCAGTTCTAACTGTTGCTTCCTGACCTGCATACAGATTTCTCAAGAGGCAGGTCAGGTGGTCTTGAATTTCCATCTCTTTGGCATAGTCAATAAAGCAGAAGTAGATGTTTTTCTGGAACTCATTTGCTTTTTCCATGATCCAGGGGATGTTGGCAATTTGATCTCTGGTTCCTTTGCTTTTTCTAAAACCAGCTTGAACATCTGGAAGTTCACAGTTTACATACTGTTGAAGCCTGACTTGGAAATTTTTGAGCAATACTTTACTAGTGTGTGAGATGAGTGCAATTGTGCGGTAGTTTGAGCATTCTTTGTCATTGTCTTTCTTTAGAATTGGAATGAAAACCGACCTTTTCCAGTCCTGTGGACACTGCTGAGTTTTCCAAATTTGCTGGCATATTGAGTGCAGCACTTTCACAGCATCATCTTTCAGGATTTGAAACAGCTCAACTGGAATTCCATCACCTCCACTAGTTTTGTTCGTAGTGATGCTTCCTAAGGCCCACTTGACTTCACATTCCAGGATGTCTTCTAGGTTGGTGATCACACCATCGTGATTATCTGGGTTGTGAAGATCTTTTTTGTATAGTTCTGTGTATTCTTGCCACCTCTTCTTAATGTCTTCTGCTTCTGTTAGGTCCATATCGTTTCTGTCCTTTATTGAGGCCATCTTTGCATGAAATGTTCCCTTGGTATCTCTAATTTTCTTAAAGAACTCTCTAGACTTTCCCATTCTATTGTTTTTCTCTATTTTTTTGCACTGATTTCTGAGGAAGACTTTCTTATCTCTCTTAGCTATTCTTTGGAATTCTGCATTCAAATGAGTATAGCTCTCCTTTTCTCTTTTGCTTTTTGCTTCTCTTCTATTCACAGCTATTTGTAAGGCTTCCTCAGACAACCACTTTGCCTTTTTGCATTTCTTTTTCTTGGGGATGGTCTTGATCCATGCCTCCTGAATAATGTCACGAATCTCTGTCCATAGTTCTTCAGGCACTCTGTCCATCAGATATAATCCCTTGAATCTATTTGTCACTTCCACTGTATAATTGTAAGGGATTTGATTTAGGTCATACCTGAATGGTCTAGTGATTTTCCCTACTTTCTTCAATTTAAGTCTGAATTTGACAATAAAGAGTTCATGGTCTGTGCCACAGTCAGCTCCCAGTCTTGTTTTTGCTGACTGTATAGAACTTCCCCATCTTTGACTGCAAAGAATATAATCAATCTGATTGTGGTATTGACCATCTGGTGATGTCCATGTGTAGAGGCTTCTCTTGTGTTGTTGGAAGAGGGTGTTTGCTATGACCAGTGTGTTCTCTTGGCAAAATCCTATCTTTAGCTAATTGAGCCCATCTTCTGAACTAAGACTCTTCAGTCTTAGTTACTTACTCTTCAGTATTTTATGAATTTTATGAATCAGGAAGTCTTTTCATTCTGATGAGTGAGAACAGAAAGTATTCTTAGCCCTGTATGAGGTTGAGGATTGTTCTACTTCTCCCAAACCATTCTTTGGGTAAGCTGGCTATTTTCCTCATTGTAATAAAACAGTATTCAGCCAAAGACTCAGGGGATCCCTCAGCGATTCCTTGGAGTTCCCTCTCTTTCTCTCTGATATTTTACCCTACAATGCTAGCCACTGTAACCTGACTATGCTAAACTCTATCTCCTCAACTTATTGAGATGCTTGAGTTCTCTTTGTGTTCCCACTTCCTGCACAAAGACACTACACAGTCAGCTGATTTATCCATCTTATTTGTTTGCCTATTGTATGGTGTCTGAAAAGCATTGTATCGTATCTGTCCCATTCATTTTCTTTGTTAAGGTGGGAAGATAAATCTGGTCCCAGTTATTCCATTATGGCCAAAAATAGAAATCTCTTAAGTATCTCATTCTTAAATATTCATGGAAAAGTATGATTTGTAGACATTTAAAGAAAGTCTATAACATGAAAAAGAAAAGAAAAAAAACCCAGGAGTAAGCAGAATTAATGCAGGGCAAAAAACTTCAAAAAAACAAAAAGTATAAATCAATATCCTGAGAATAATAAGTGAGAGTGAAAGTGTTAGCCACTTGGTGGCGTCTGATACTTGCAGCCCCATAGCCCACCAGGCTCCTCTGTCCCTGGGATTTCCCAGTTAAAAATACTGGAGTGCATTGCCATTCCCTTCTCCAGGGGATATAATAAATCTATCAAATACCTGAGAAGTGGGAAAATTAATCAAATTCAAAGTACACTAGATGACTATTTTAAATTCTAGTTTAAAAAATAATATCAATTATATTTTTCAGAAAACAAAGCAAATAGGCAATTGGACTAAAATGATAAAATATTTAGGAAAACCAATCCAGGGTGCTCACTATCAAGGTAGTAGTATTCCAGAAAGGAAAAAAAAAAAAAAAAATATAAGGAATAAAATTATCAAACACACAGAAAAAGAAATCTATATATAAGGGAAGAAATTATCAAATTTCTAATGATTTGGCACAATAAATGCAAAAACAGTACCACACTAATGCACACTTTTATGCAATATCATGATATCAGTGATAAGGGAAAGATCCAATGACTTCTGTGGAGAATAATGTATTTTATATGAAGGACATATCATAAAGACATTTTTCCACAGCAGTACTTGGTCCTATAGGATAATGAAGGATCCAAGGGAGCATTTGGAAATATTTATGAATAAAAAAAAGTTATATAAGTTAAAAAATGAGACAATTCTTAACTTCTGAAAAAAAGATCTTAAGAGAGAAAATTCAATCATAGTATAGTATAAATTAGGGCTTCCCTGGTAATTCAGTTGGTAAAGAATCTGCCTGCAATGCAGGAGACCCAGGTTCAATTCCTGGGTCAGGAAGATCTGCTGGAGAAGGGATAGGCTACCCACTCCAGTATTCTTGGACTTCCCTTGTCACTCAGCTGGTAAAGAATCTGCCTGCAGTGCTGGAGACAGGGTTCAATTCCTGGGTCAGGAAGATTCCCTGAAGAAAAGAATGACTACCCACATCTGTATTCTTGCCTGGAGAATTTCATGGACAGAGGAGCCTGGAGGACTACCGTCATGGGGTTGCAAAGAGTCAGACTTGTCTGAATGACTAATTTATACTATAAATTTATATAGTCATAGTTATACACTATTACCTAATAATTATGATATGCTACATTGGTAGGCAATAATCTGCATGAAAGAAATTTACATTCTTTTTCAAAATAATGAGAAGTTTATTTCAGATCTTAAAATTGTAATTCAAGGAAAAGAGATACAATCATATTATTTGGGTTATGAAAATTGGAGAAATGAAGGCTATTACCAAAAGATATAACTAAAAGGATTATTGCTCCTTGTAGGTAGTCTAGGGGAAGGCAATGCAGAGGACATCGATTAAAAAAAAAATCCTTTGGTACTAAATATGTGCATGAGTTATTTTGAGTAAAAATTAAGACATAATTTCTTTCAATAAGATATTAAAAAAAATATTGACTCTGTACCCTGTGTCCTTGGGGCAGATTTAATCCTCTCTGGAGATTTTAGCCAAGCTAATTTATGTGCAATTCCCTGTTCATCATTTTTGTTCAGGAATTTATTTTTTGTTTTTAAGCAGAGCTACTAAAAGATGAGGCAACCTGTGTCTCCATATTCATTTTATTTAGAGTAGTCTTAAAATACCAACTAAAGAAATTATAGACCATGCCACACCTAAGATATTTTCAAGCATGCAATTTGTTGCTCACTTTTATTCACCACTCAGCTCTCATCACCTTTACTCGCTATCCCTTCCAAACTCCCATCTGCTTGCTCCCTTGGGATGATATTAGTTAAGCCATTCCTTCACTAACTGCTGTACTCTTTGGTGTGAACAGGGCCTTGTGTCCAGTTCAGTCAAGACTTGTAGCTGAAGAGCTCATTTGGACCCTGCTTCACTTGGTCCCCTTCCAACTATGTTCTTGGCTTACTTTACTTTGGTGGTTGAGAAATTACAGACACCATAACATTTATCTTTTCTTATCTTACCTGCATCTTCATATATCTTACTGACTAAGACACATTCTTCTGATTTAATACATCTTATTGCTATCAAAATAACAAAAAATTCCAAATATACCTAAGTACATTATTATAACTTTCTTTTACACAAACCAAACGTATTTTATAAAAGTATTGTAAAACAAAATATAATTTACTCTTGGCCTTTATTATTCACCACTAAGTAGAATGATAAAAGAATAGTCATCATCTTCACAAAGTATTATACATTTTTCATGGTTTAAATGCTTTCTATGGAGCAGTCTCTATGTTAAGTAATTCATAAGTATTCTCACAACAGCCCTGTAATGTAAGTACTGTTATTATCTTAGATAAAAGAATTGAAATTTAGGGATATTAAATATCTTCCAAAGATCATAAATTAAGTCAGAGATATAGCTACAAGGTACAAGTTCCTATGGAGTCATACAGACTGGAAAGAAAACCTACGCTGCCTGTTAGAAATAAAGGTCTTGAAAATGAGTCCTTAAAAAGATGATGCTTGAACTGAGTCCTGAAAATAAAGATTGAATAAAACAAGAAAATAAATAAAGATTCAGAAGATAATGTGTGCCAGAGAAAAGAAAACAGTAAGGGCCAACATGTAGAGTATGGCACTTAGGAACACCATAGAGAGATTCCTATGACACAAATATATACCCTGTGTTGACAAAAGGATGAAGTTTTATTGAAATCCAACCATTCCTATTTCTTATGTTTATGGCTGCTTTAGTACTATAAAGGCAAAGTTGAGTAATTGCAACAAAGTCCATTTGGCCCACAAAGCTGAAAAATATTTGCTATCTGATGCTTTCCAGAAAAAGTTTGCCAACCCCTATTTTAGAAAATCAGTTAAGTTTTAGAGCAATTAAAAGTAAGAAAACAATGATTTTTACCCTCTTTTCTTCTGTCTCCAGCGTTCTTTATTTCTCTGTGTAGATCTAAATTGTGATTATCATATTCCTGCTGTCTGAAGATTTAAGATCTCTTATAATTCAGGCCTAGAAATGGCAACCCACTCCAGTGTTCTTGCCTGGAGAATCCCAGGGACAGAGGAGCCTGGTGGACTGCCGTCTATGGGGTGCACAGAGTCAGACAGGACTGATGCGACTTAGCAGGAGCAGCAGCAACAGATCACTACTCTCAGGGATGAGCTGACTTATCAGAATGAGTACAGTCTCACTGAAATACCATGATTACGTCTACCTCTGTTTGCTTTTATTCTTATTTCATGCCTCTCCAGAGGTTTTGCATGCTTTTTTAAAAATAATTTTTTACTAAAAAATATTAAATCCTGAAAAGAAAGTTCAGGAATACTACAATGAACTCTCGTATACACTCACCTACAGTGACCACTGTTACTATTGTTTTGCCATACCTTCTCTCTACACACAGACATACCTGCTAAGTATCAGCTGAAACACTTGAGTGTCAGATTGTCATGACCCTTCACCCCTCAAATACTTCATGTCCATTTCCTAAGAAATAGGACATTTTCTTACATGGAACATAGCCTTATTAAGTTCAGAAAATTAAACATTAATATAAAATAATTTAACCTGTTGTCTCAATGTTGTCCTTTATAGCATATATATATATATTTTGATCAAGTATCCCAGTGCAAAATCCTGCCTGTGTTTACTTGTTATGTTCTTTTATCTCCTTTAATCTAGAAACATTAAGATAAAGAAGAATCTAAAAACTGAAGAAGTCCTCAGTCTTTCTTTGTGTAGTATAAATGTCTGACATTAAACTTTTGATTGCTGAAGCATCCATTTCAGACATCCATCTTGAATAGACCACTGTCAGCTCTGTGGTACAGCTATTAGCCACAGGACTAGGTAAGGACCAGGTTGCTCCCATTCATGAACTCCTCCTTCCATAAAGTCCTCAGAAATGTAGGTAATTGACAGCTTAAAGTGACCCCACTTTTCCCTTTTTTGCATTTTAATTTCCTGTCTTATGCTTTAAATTCACCAAGAGTGAGCCCGTGAAACCCCAGGCACTTCATCTTTGGGACCCTAATACAGACAAAGCCCCAGGTCCATGCTTCCTCCTTCTCTCTCTGCCTGTGACCTCTCTGTGTGGCCCTCAAGCATGCCATGTACCCACCAGGACCTGGGAGTAATAAATCTTTTTCTTTAATGTTCCTTGGTAGTTTTGCTGAGATGTGTCCTGTGGTCATAATAAGAACCACAAAGGCTAGTCCAGCCACAACATTGGCCTTGGTGGTAGTGGGGGTAGTGTTTGTGGGACTTGCTACAGTAAATACAGGGTCCGGGTGAGAGCTTCAGAATTCCTAGCCAAGAACATCACTATCAACTGACTAGGACTGACACAACACTGTGTCTTTCATAAAGTGACTTCTTTATTTTTTTTAAAGAATGCATGCCAGCTATTTTGAAGAAAGTTCTCCAGTTTGGATTGTCTGGTAATTTTTCATGATTAGATTCAGATTATGTACCAGATTAGATTCAGATTATCCTGGTAAGAATACTATATAAGTGATGTATCCTTCTTAATATTCCATTTCAAGAGGCACACAGTATTTGTTTTCTGCTTTGTTGGTGATGTTGATTTTAGTCACTTTGTTAAGATGGAGACCGTCAGATTTTTTCCCTGTATAAATATCCTTTTCCCCTAGTATCTACCAAACAATGTGTGGGAGACTTTTTTTTTTTTTTTTTTTGAGGCTGTATAAATACTGTACTCCTCAAATATATTCCTCTAATGATGAATGGTCTGCCAGAGGCCTGGTTTCTCAACTTATTGCCATACTCAGATTGGTTAGCAAAAAGTGGCTATAGATCCTCAGTGCAATGCACCAATTGCTATTCAGTTGCTGAGTCGTGTCCAACTCTCTGCGAACCCATGGACTGCAGCATGTCAGGCTTCCCTGTCCTTCATCATCTCCCAGAGTTTGCTCAAATTCCTATCTGTTGAGTCTGTGATGATATCTAACCATCTCATCCTCTGTTACCCCGTTCCCCTCCTGCCCTCAATCCTTCCTAGCATCAAGGTCTTTTCCAATATACTATACTCTAGGACTTTTGTTTTTTTTGTTTTTGTTTAGTCACTCAGCCATGTTCGACTCTCTGTGACCCCATGGACTGCAGCACGCCAGACTTCCCTGTCCTTCACCATCTCCTGGAGTTTGCTCAAACTCATGTCCATTGAGTCAGTGATGCCACCCAACCGTCTCATCCTCTGTCATCTCCTTCTCCTCCTGCCTTCAATCTTTCCCAGCATCAGGGTCTTTTGTTTGTTTGTTTCTTGCCTTTTCTATTTTCAAGCATTTGTTTCCCAAGTCCTATAAGACTACAATAAATTTCACTTTGAATTTAAAAAGATTTTAGTTTATATTTCAGCCTCTTACATAGTCTTAGAATATAGCAAATGTCTTTTGTGGAAAATGGTTATGTATCTGTGGACTTCAAACCTTCAATTTTGTCTCTCTATCCCCAAGTGACTTCTAAAGGCTACATTGGTTTCTCCTTCTTTTAAATGTTTCTCTCTGTCTGAGCCAAACCACAAACTTCAGCTCACACCAAGAACTGGCAAATTCCCTCATATAAAAAAATCAACTGCTATTTATCTACTCACCTCTGAATGTTTTTCCTCTCTATATAATTTAGCACCATTTTGTTCTCAAAGCTCCCACAGTTCCATGATGCTTTTTCAAAAGTATTTTTTGTAATGTATCTTTTTCCCTTTGTTATGAACTGTGAGACTATAGGCTTGACATAACCTTTTAGATCCTACTCAGAAGTCCAAGAACAATCAGTTCTCGCTTGCATCCGATGACTCCAGCATCTGCATCTCCTGCGGTTCTGTTTCTATTGGCTGTTTTTCCTCTTTGTTCTTTTGTCATGTTTTCTGTCTCTGTTTCTGTCTGGTAATATTTTGACTAACTGACCAACATTTTAAGTAAAAAAACTGTAGGGATAATTTGAAGTTTGAGATGATGCTATCTTCTCCAAGAGATGATTCATTTTTCGTTTTATGCAAACAGGCTGAAGGCAGATAACTTTAATCCAATCAGGAATTGAATCTTTTCTAAATTCTTTAGGAGGGTTAGTCTAGTCTGTTTCTCCCTTACTTTCAAAGAGCAGCCCAGTAGAAGTTTCATCTGGCAGCTTGGATTATATGTCAGATCTTTCTCATCGGAAGGTCCTGAAGTCCAATTTTTGTTTCCAGATTCTGAAAGGACTGTGAGAGACTCCTTAGTTTCTCATTCTTTCAGCTGCAGCTCACAAAATGACAAATGTCAAGAGGAAAAGTGGTGGTGTGTGTTTTTTTTTTTTTTTTTTTCTGTGTTTACCACTCTTGTCTCTGGTATCTTTGACTCTCCCTGAGATCCTTATGCTTAGCTCCCCAGTGTCTCAAAACAGACTGGGTATGTGTGTGTGCATGTATGCGTACATAATTCTTGTTTTTACATTTATACCGAAATCAAAGATCATTCTGCCACAAGCTACACTGCCATTTCTGATACCTTTTGTTTATTTTCATTTGCTTGATATACATTGCCTACTTGTAAATATTTTACTTTTTTTTTTCTTTTTTTTTTAGATTTTATGTGTGTGTCATATACATAGTACAGAGTTAGGTTTTGCTTCATGAATCAGTCTAAAACTATTATTTTTAAAATAAAAATTGTATTTTCTCTTAAACCATTTTTATTTTTTCTCCCTACTCTCATAGAGCCTTTTCCCCCCAAACTTTAAACTTTTTATTTTGTATGGGGGTACATCCAACTAATAATGTTGTGGTATTTTCAAATGAATAGCAAAATGACTCAGCCATATATATACTTGTACCCATTCTCCCTCAAATCTCCTTCTCATCTAGGCTGACACATAGCACTGAGCAGAGCTCCGTGTGCTGTACAATAGGTCCTTGTTGGTAATCCATTTTGAATATAGCAGTGTGTACTGGATTTTCCTAAACTCTCTTAACTATCCCTTCCCCCTGGCAACCATAAATAAGTGTTTGATATTTGATAATGTGAATATACCTGGTCTTAGTTCTGACTTCACTTTGTGTTATTTTTTTCTATTTTTATAGTTTTCAAAAGGTCTTTCAGAATGTAATGCTTTTGGTGTGTATGGTGTACATATTGGTGTGTATATTTGTAATTATTAAAATACTGATTTTTAAAATATTATTATATGAATTACTCTTATAACTTGATATCTTTCTTGGTGGCTCAGTGATAAAGAATTCACCTCCCAATGAAGGAGACTCAGGAGATGTGGGTTTGATCCCTGGGTTGGGAAGATCTCCTGGAGGAGGAAATGGGAATCCACTTCAGTATTCTTGCCTGTGAAATCCCACGGACAGAGGAGCCTGGCTGGCTATAGTCCATGGGGTTGCAAAAGAATCAGATATGACTTAGTGATTGAACAACAATCTTACTTTCAGCTCTATATTTTAAAAATACAAGAAGAAAATCAAAAAACAACTGTGTCCTTTGTTCCTTTACCACATGCAGTATAACTTTTTCTTTTTCTTAGGGCTTACCAGGTGGCTCAGTGGTGAAGAATCCACCTGCCACTGAGGCGATGTGGGAGACTCAGGTTTGATCCCTGGGTTGGGAAGATACTCTGGAGTAGGAAATGATAACCTGCTCCAGTATCCTTGCCTGAAAGATCCCATTGACAGAGGAGCCTGGTGGACTACATAGGGTCCAGAATCAGGTGTGACTGAGCGTGCACATTTCTTTGTCTTACCCTCCCCTATTCCTTCATTTAAATTTAGTTAATAAACTTAGTTTCTTAATGTTTACTTTAATATATTAAATCAATTTATACTTCTGTTCTTTGATTTATTCCAGTTTGAAATGAAGTCATTTGCTCCCCAATATTTACATGAAGTGAACTCAAGCTTTCTGTAAGCCCCACTTTTAAATTATGAGGTTAATGTGTATATTGTAAAGGCACATCATATTTACATTTTCATCTGTCACCAGGATACCTGCAGTTAATATGTGAGAATTAAGAACAGAGTCCAAGTACTGTAAAATGTTTTTCTATGTATTTTAGATGTAGTTCAACATTTACCAGTGTACTCACATGAATTTTTTGCTGTAGTTACCTTATTTATCCTGTGGTGAGATGAACTTCATCTTCTAATAGATTTCTCCAAAAAAGCTCAAAAAATTTTTGCATGCAAATAATTATAATTTTTTTGTTTGTTTTTTACTACTTGAAGAATACTTTCACTGGATATGAAATCCTTAGGTGAGGTGAGGTGAAGTCGCTCAGTCGTGTCCGACTCTTTGCGATCCATCCATGGGATTCTCCAGGCAAGAATATTGGAGTGGGTTGCCATTTCCTTTTCCAGAGGATCTTCCCGACCCAAGTAAAGTTTATTTTATTAAGTTTCCTAAGTAAATTTTATTTATTGAATGTCCTTGAATGCTATGCGGGAAATCTGGGACTGTCTGATCCTTCCCCTATTACAGATGACGTTTATTTCTTTTACTGTTGCATAAAGGATTTTTTCTTTCTCTTTCAAGTCCAATAATATCTTAATATCTTAGCACTAACCATCCTGGATCTTTTTTTTTTTTTTTTCACATGTATTGTACATTTTAAATATTTAGGTTCAAATATTCCTTTATTGCTTAAAAAAATTACATTGAATTATAATTTTAATCATGGGTTCTCTTTCTAAATTTTAGTTTTATTTATTGAGGATTTCAGTTCTGAATAGGCTGTATCTCCTTGCCTTTTATGTTTATCATGGTTTCTCTAATCCTTTGTTTTCCTGTTATTTATGTAACTTTACCTCACTGTTTCTTTTAATTATAAAGAAAAATTAAAATCCTTCTTAAGACAACAAGTGTTGTATAATTTAAAAAATTTTAAACTTTGTAGTTATATTTATGACCAAAACCACTGTACTTGCAAACTGATATATGTGATGATTTCCACTCAAGTCCTAATGGAATAAACCTATGCAACCTGAGTAAAACACTACATTGGATAAGTATAAATAAATATAAAAGGTGAGGACACTTCATTTACATAATTAATGATATGTGAACATAAGAAATAAAACCCAAGGAAGTCTATTAATTTGTCATACCCACTTCATATAGTAATTTTCTGTCTATTTATATAGATTCAGCTAAATGAAACTAAGAGAAACAACCTATTGTACTTTTCTCATTTCATAGGAAAAATTTCTGATATTCAGAGGTCATGTGACCTTATCAACACTTTATCAAAGAAAAATCTGAATTCTCATAGTTTTCTAATATTGGCCATAAAAAGAAAAGAAAACCACTTGATATTACTTCAACATCCCTACTAAGACTTGAATTTTTTCTTTAACCTTTTAATTAACTAAAAGTATTTGTGAAGAGAAATTGATGAATCCTATAAATCATAACATCTCATTGTCTTGGGAGTTTAAAAATCCACTCCACGTACTCATTTTCAATTTCTACTCTGAATAGACTATGAACCATATAAAAGCGAGATATTATTAATAGCAGATTTGATCACACAGGAAGTAACTGCACTTAGATATTCTGCACCAGCTTGCTTCAAGTGCAAGCACAAATACCGAAGAGAAACTCCAGCAAATAGTTGAAACTTACTGCCATACAGCTCCCCACTTATGTGTAAAAGAAAAAATAATAACCATCTTTAGCACCATTAATGCCATATACAAAGCAACCTGTTCAGTGCATGGCAAATGATAGATCCATAATATATCATTGCTACTGTGAATTTACAGAGTCAGAAACCAAGACTTAGAGATAAGTGAACTTCTTAAGGTCAGTTGTTAAGAAGCAGAACTAAGATTCAAATACAATTCTGTCCATTTTACCTCTTTCTGGAAACTTTCTCTATAATGACCTAGAAACATATTTGTGTCAGCGATGACTTTCAAAATAACAAATATCTGTATAATCTTTCTTTAGCATCACAGTTTAAAATATTTGAAGGTGGTTATCATATACCACAGGTCTTCCACAGTGGCTCAGCGGTAAAGAATATGTCTGCAATGCAGGAGCTGCAGGAGACGTGGGTCTGATCCTTGGGTGGGGAAGATCCCCTGGAGGAGGGCATGGCAACCCACTCCAGTATTCTTGCCTGGAGAATCTTATGTACAGAGGAGCCAAACAGTTTGGACACGACTGAAGTTATTACACACACATGCATGCACCATATACCACAATAGTCTTCTCTGCTCTAAATGGATATTCTAATAGTTCATCTTTAATATGACATGTGGCTGATTTTACAGTCCACTCATCAATCTGATCTTCCTTCTGGACATATTCCCAGTTGTCCATGCCTCCTTCTAAAATGTAACATCTAGAAATTATCAAAACACTCCAGTTATGTTGTCATTACTGAGTACAAAGTAGACCGTTTAGAGGTCTAACTATTAACTGGGGATAATGAGGAATTGCTGTATCTTGGCTGAACTCAAGTACCAGGAAGAGAAAAAAACCTCTGAAAAAATATCTCCTTTCAGTTGGGTCATAATATTCTGCTTCTGACAGAAAATGGTCCAAAATAACCACCACTTTTACTGAATTCTGAAGATATAAATATATTGGTTATTCTGCAAGAAGGCACCAGTGCTGAACGGAGGAAGTTCATGGGACAGTCACTGTGGACAGCTGCTTTTCTTGAATTTACAAATAATCTGTTATTTCTGCCAGTGACAGGGAGATACCTGCTGCATGCCTCCTATAGGTTAAGTACAAGTTACGCTATTTAATCCTAAACACAGTCATCAAAGTTACCGATGACTGCCCATTTTTATGTATTTTCAACTGAGGGATGATAGAATATCTTAGCACTCATTTATTTATCTTCACAACAGAAATTGGAGCCTTGCCCATGTTCACACAGTTAGGAAGGTGTAGAGCGCAGATTCTACAATAAGTCTGAGGCCTGTCCCTAGAGTCCATGTGCTTTCTTACATGTCAGGTTAATTCACAAGATGTGGTAGGAATTCTCTAAATGCTCTCCAGTGATTTTTCTGCCTCCTGATATTTGTATCTGTGTTGAATTTCCTCCTTTTGGGTGTGGGCTGGCCCTTGAAATGAATAGAAAATGGTCAAAGTGATGTAAACTTACTCCCAAAATTAGATAATAGAGACAGTATCTTCCATCTAGGGTACTCCTTCTTTTGCTCATTCAATTACTCACTTTAAGGAAAGCCAACTGCACTATTGTAAGCTGCCGTATGGAAAGGAGTTGTAAGCTACCTACATGGCAAGGAGTTGATGTCTCAATGAAGAGTCAGTAAGGACGTGAAGCCAGTCAACAGCCATGTGAATGAACTTGAAAGCAGGTTCTCTCTCAAAAGACCTTTGAAATGACTGTAGTCCCAGCCAACACTGGGAGAAATCTCCAGCAAAGTCATGGCTTGATTTCCTGAATCATTGGAATTCTAACATGATTAACGCCTACTGCTTTCAGCTATTCAGTTTTGGGGTAATTTGTTACACAGCAATCGGTAAGCAAGATGCCATAGCAAAGCAGAGTCAGTGGGAAGGAAGCAGAGCTGCGTGAAGTCACCAACACCTGTCTTTCACCCATAAGGTGTCGAGTATGCTTTAAACACTGTCCCAGCATTGTGCTTACTTTACAGCTACACTATATACATTCTTAATGGAATTGAAGCTTACTCTATACATGCATTAAGTTGTGCTGGTCCAAAACTTTTTTCTTAAGCATGGTAAAAAGGGTAAACTTCTCATACTTTCCCTTGTTTCTGCCATTTACAAACACAACTATTAGAATGTAAATGTATATCATCTTAATGATTATGAATTTTTTGATGCCTGTTTTATTAAAAATCTAAAGTTGAATCACAAGTAGTTTGAGGGCTATTGTCATGGATTTTACCCACCATTGTATTTCCAGTCCAGCTCACATGGTAAACACCCATGAGTATTTCTATAGAACACTGTCTTATTGGCAACTTAATAGTGTTTAGGATTAAGCTGAGTAAATATGAACCACAGCCCAGTTGTACTTTTCTTGCTCTTTCTTATAGAAAGTAGTTCTGCAAGAAGTTGACACACTCAGTTTGGCCAAAAGACTTGTCAGAAGTATTCATGAGTCCTTGACTCCAGCAAATGCAGCTACCCTCCTAACTTTCATGTACTAACATACAGTTTTCATATAGTGCTTATAACTGTTCTTACGGGCCATAAGCGAAAAAGGGACAAACTAAGAATACGTTCAGTTCAGTTCAGTCGCTCAGTCGTGTCCAACTCTTTGCGACCCCACGAATCGCAGCACGCCAGGCCTCCCTGTTCATCACCATCTCCCGGAGGTCACTCAGACTCATGTCCATCGAGTCCATGATGCCATCCAGCCATCTCGTCCTCGGTTGTCCCCTTCTCCTCCTGCCCTCAATCCCTCCCAGCATCAGAGTCTTTTCCAATGAGTCAACTCTTCGCATGAGGTGGCCAAAGTACTGGAGTTTCAGCTTTAGCATCATTCCTTCCAAAGAAATCCCAGGGCTGATCTCCTTCAGAATGGACTGGTTAGATCTCCTTGCAGTCCAAGGGACTCTCAAGAGTCTTCTCCAACACCACAGTTCAAAAGCATCAATTATTCGGTGCTCAGCTTTCTTCACAGTCCAACTCTCACATCCATACATGACCACAAGAAAAACCATAGCCTTACACACGCTAAATCGCTTTTGTCATTTCCAACTCTTTTGCAACCCTATGGACTGTAGCCCGCCAGGCTCCTCTGTCCATGGGATTCTCCAGGCAAGGATATTGGAATGGGTTGCCATGCTTGCTCCAAGAGATCTTCCTGACCCTGCATTTGATGCAGATCAAACCTGCATCTCTTACATCTTCTGCATGGGTTCTTTACCACTAGTGCCACATTTGAAGCCCACAAATAGGCTATATTTAGAATTTAATTCTAAACCAGTCAATCTTAAGGTAAAACAACCCTGAATACTCATTAGAAGGACTGATGCTGAAGCTGAAACTCCAGTGTTTTGATCATCTGATGCGGACAGGTGACTCATTGGAAAAGTCCCTGATGCTGGGTATAATTGAGGGCAGATGGAGAAGAGGGCATCAGAGGATGAGATGGCTAGATGGCATCACCGATGCAATGGACATGAACTTGGGCAAACTCGGGGAGATGGTGAGGGATGGGGAGGCCTGGTGTGCTGCAGTCCATGGGGTCACAAAGTTGAACATGACTGAGCAATGAACAACAACAAACAATTTAAGTAAAACTTAAGATGTTATAATTATCTACACGAGGAAATAGTTTGAGTTGGAAAATGTGTGTGCTCACTGAAATGTCATTATTTAGAAAACTTCATTTTATTTTTTGATCATGCTTTGTGACATGCAGGATCTTAGTTCCCCAAACAGATTCTTAACCAGTGGACCATCAGGGAAGTCATTTTAATGTAGGAGATAAACTGTTAACAGATTATGAATGACTATTAAAAGCACATAAAAACTCATAAAATTTTGACTGGGAGTAACTTCCTCCCAGGGAATGTAAAGCTGACCTAATTCCAATACACCAGCAAAATTTAGAAGAGTTATTTTTATTTTTGAAGAACAATGATGAACATTACAAACAAGCATTTTCTTTATTTAAATAAACAGTTCTAACCTTTTTTTTTTTTTTTTTTTTACTGAAACACATACTGCTATTTGTCCCCCAATATCCATAGTCTGGTTTTTTTTTTCCAGGGTCTGATCTGGACTTTATTTAAATTATGTACATAGCTTATTCATCAAGGATTATTTTTTGCATTAATTTTGACTTGTAAAAGCATTGCAGTCAAGTATTATTTATCTGGATTACTGAGTTTTTGGCATCTCCCTAAATTTAGAACCTGAGGTGAATGCCTCATTTGCACCCTAGCCCCAGTCTCAGGAGAGCCAAAATTGGAACCCAGGGCTGCTGATTCCAAAATCATGCTCTTAACTATTTTCTGTGCTGACCGCTTACCCATACGTGCATGTGAACACAGATGCACTCATTTATAGTAAAATATTATTTTCTTCAATAAACCTTACTGTGGCAACAGAGAGGGCAGGGGCTTAGAAATCAGAAAGTTTTGGGTTTGAACCTTACTACTTATTATTAATAGTAAGTAAGCAAGTAAAGTCATTCAGTCGTGTCCGACTCTTTGTGACCCCGTGGACTGCAGCCCACAAGGCTCCTCAGTCCATGGGATTCTCCAGGCAAGAATACTGGAGTGGGTTGCCATTTCCTTCTCCAACTTATTATTTATTACTTTGCTGCAATGTGTCTCGTTGCCATGCACCAGAGTTTCTCTCTAGTGGTGGTTCCATAGTCTCTTTATTCCTTAGAATCTCATTTTTTATGTTTTGCTAAACCCATGGCTATTTGGAGAAATGGCAGCATTTCTCAGCCTTTATTGAAACATGGTGTGACCCTCAGTTCTGGCCAGTGGATTGTAAAGAAAAAGTTCAAACAGTGAGAGAGGGTTCACCTCTCTCTCCTTGCTTCTGATGGATAGAAAGGGTAGAGTTCCAAAAATCATCTTGGAACATGAGGGAAACTTTCTAGTTATAAGGATCTTTGTTACTGACTTGGAAGAACCCTGGAAACGTTAAGTAACATATTCTTCATTGCCTCACTGTCTAATCTAACGTCCCTCCAGGGATCCTAGGGGAAGGCTGCCCACGGGAACACTGTCTCTAATCCCTCACTTCCATCCACTGTGCACAAAATCGCTTTCCCAAAGGCCTAAAGGGTAGTTAGTAACCAAACTACCCACCTACTGGGTGGGTCTGAGTTAACAGATACTCATTTCAGATTATCTGGGCAGATGAGGTCAAAATTCGAATCAGAGATTTGAACAGGATAGCTTGGGAAAAGCTCTCTAATATGTGAAAAGAAAACAGAAACTTTAAATATGAAAAACAGAGGGCTTCTTTGGGTAATGATGTTTGAACTGAAGCTTAGTCAAACTCTTCAGCACCAAGATGAATTTTTTTTTTTTTTTTTTAAGTGGTATTCAGCTTGGGAAAGATGAGCATAATTTTCCAGGGGCTTTTTAGACTTTTAAACAGTAATAGTTCATGACATAGTATAAATACAGAGAAAACTAAATATTAGTTTCTGTCTAATTTTGCTGGAAGTTTCTCCCAAATTTTTGTAGTATTCTTAGAAAAACACACATTATGTTTTCCCTTTTTCGATATCTAAAGATTAAATATATGTTGATGTGTTGTGTGTGTTAGTCTCTCAGTCATGCCCGACACTTTGTGATCCCATGGACTGTAGCCCTCCAGGCTCCTCTGTCCATGGCATTCTCCAGGAAAGATTACTGGAATGGGTTGTCATTCTCTGCTCCAGAAAATCTTCCTGACTCAGGGATTGAGCCCAGGTTTTCCCCCTATTGGAGGCACATTCTTTACCATCTGAGCCACCAGGGAAGCCCCTATATATGTTGATGGTTCTGTTTACTAAACTTTAAATTATCTTTAATATCCTTTTGGAGAAGGAAGTGGCAATCCACTCCAGTGTTCTTGCCTGGAGAATCCCATGGACAGAGAAGTCTGGTAGGTTACAGTCCATGGGGTCGCAAAGAGTCGGACACGACTGAGCGACTTCACCTTAATATCCTTTCTATAAATCTCTTGTTTTATACTTATCCGCCATTTGCACAAAATTAGACCTGGTTTTGTCCTTATTTTTTCTCTTATTTTTTCATGTATCTGGAAGTTATATAACAGCCCCATCCCAGGCAGCAAATCCATCTGTACTTTGGTAGAGGCCGTGGCACTGCTTATGGGACTACTGAGCTAGTCTGTGTGTCTCCTGATATTATTCATCATTGAGTTTTGTGCCAGCTTTTGTCTCCTAGGCCTTTTCAGTTTACATTCCTCATTCAAAGAGATGCCAAAAAACCAGCAAGAAAGCATTTATTAAGTTGGACAGTGAGACATTACAGAAATGAAGGCGCTGGATGGATGAGTATTTATCTTTACGAGGCCCCAGCAGCGAAGCCTGTTAGATACCGGCAATTGCTTGATTTCGTTTGGTGTTCACACCACTGTCTTCCTGCTTCAGTGTGCTGCAGTCCTCAGAGAACTAAAGAAAGGACTGTGAATGTATTATACACATGTAAGCACTTCTGGGAATGAATTAGTAGAGACCAAGTCATGCATTTAAAAAAAAAAAAATCATGACAGAAATCTATGGAAGGAAGAAAAGAAAGTGCATTCTCGAATGTTTAGTAAATCAAAATGCATGGTTGACAAAAATGTTTGGGCTTAATTCCTTACCACAAGTTGAGAACTGTATAAAAAATGTTTCACGTGTCTTCTGTAGCAGGGACAGAAGCAGAGTGGCAGCGTTAACACTTCGTGGTTTTGGTGGGCTTCCATGGCTCAGCTTCTTCGGATCCTCATCTGCCTGAAATGCCAGAAGTCTCTTCTCATTGATCCAGTAAGTTGCAGGTTTCTGACACTGTGAGGACCTTCTTACTAGTTAACATTAGAAGCAGTCACATTTTTTTTAAATTAGAAAATGAAAATCTATGTATCTTCAGCTATACTGAAGCTCCTGCACAAAGATAACAAAAGCTTCTTGAACTTTGAAAAGACTTTTGACATCATTTCTGCTTTTCTAGTCCAAGCACATTGGCTGCCAGCAAAGCTAAGGTGAAGCAGCTCTGACAAGGAAATATGTGGAGACAGGTGAGGAATGCCACTTTTTCATCCTCTGATTCTTGTATATCCACTGGGGCCACTAGGGAAGGATGTTTGACTTTTAAAAATGCTATGGTTGGTAACTTTGGGCTTTCTTTGTGATGCTGACACAAGATCTCATTTCTGGAGTCAGGTAATTTGCAGACGTTGTATACTTTGGCCTCATGAAACTTGAGGGAAAATATCTTTAATTGGTACTAGCAAAAAAAAAAAAAAAAATTTCTGGCATGAGATTTCTGTAGTGTCAAAACTGAAGTATTTCCCAGGAACTCACAACTAGACTGAAAGTTGATGGACGACAAGGGCTGAGTCTAATATAGTCTTATGTTACCAAAATGTTTAGTATGTGCCTGGATAAGTTACTCATGAAATATGAGTCATATATGAGGAAATTTATTTATTGATAAAAAATTATAAACAGAACTTTTTTTAAAGGGTAAGAAAAGCTTGCTTATTATTTGACCATTCATACTCAGAACTAACTAATCATTTATTCATTCAACAAAAATGTATTAATATCTTCTGATCCCAAAACAAAACAAAATTTTAAAATGAATATTAATTTATAGAAAGACAGTTTAAAGGAAATAAAATATGGCCTCACTCAACAGAGTCTTTAAGTCAATTAAAAGGTGATTATTTGAGTAAAATAGAAATTATATAACTATCATAAAATCCTTGGAATCTATAAAAAAATTCTACTGAAAAAATAAATAGTCGAATAGTAGTCACAAATTTCCTACATCTAAATGATATTGGAAATACAAGTTCATACCAATCACAGGTTATAAAATATTGATTTTTGGAATGAAGTTTCCAGTTGGAGTTGATTAAATCTACCTTTGGCCTAATTTTGATGAGATGATTTCCTTTGTAGCATTAGGGGTTAATTTTGAATTACAAATGTAGTGTAACAAAAACCTAAAGAGAGAAAGAAAAAAAAAAAAAAAAAAACCTGGATATGTACAACTACAAGAGTTAAGAATTTCTTGCAAAAGATATTGAGGCACCAGTTTTCAAGCACCTTCACTGATCTGAGACTGAGGAGTTATACTACCCATCTCTCTGCCTAGACCTGTTGGGAAGGATGACACACACTTACGTGCACTCTCAAAAAGACAGAAGTCAGACCCAAGGAAAGCTAACACATTTATTTTTTTGAGGTTGTGGACCCCATGTTTGCTGGTTTTGGGGTCAAATAGCTACTGAATCATGGCCAAATTTGCCTGTTACTCCAAGCATCTCCTGACTTCCTACTTTGCATTCCAGTCCCCTATAATGATAGAGAAGGCAATGTCACCCCACTCCAGTACTCTTGCCTGGAAAATCCCATGGACGGAGGAATCTGGTAGGCTGCAGTCCATGGGATCGCTAAGAGTTGGACATGACTGAGCAACTTCACTTTCACTTTTCACTTTCATGCATTGGAGAAGGAAATGGCAACCCACTCCAGTGTTCTTGCCTGGAGAATCCCCAGGACAGGGGAGCCAGGTGGGCTGCCGTCTATGGGGTTGCACAGAGTCGGACACAACTGAAGTGACTTAACAGCAGCAGCAGCATGCATGTAAATATATCATATTTTACCTTTCTATTAATGCTGTTGTTATTGTTCAGTTGCTAAGTCATGTCCAACTCTGTGTGACCCCATGGACTACAGCATACTAGGCTCCTCTGTCATCCACTGTCTCCCAGGGTTTGCTCAAATTCATGTCCATTGAGTCAGTGATGCTACCTAATCATCTCATCCTCTGTTGCCCTCTTCTCCTGCCCTCAATATTTCCCAGCATCAGGGTCTTTTCCAATGAGTCAGATCTTCACATTAGGTGGCCAAAATACTGGAGCTTCAGCTTCAGCATCAGTGCTTCCAATGAATATTCAGGGTTGATTTCCAACTATTCTTCTTCTGTTCTCCTTTTGTCTTTTAGTGGCCTCTATCTTCTTTCCCAACTTGCAGGCAAGTTGGGAAAACAGCCTCTTACTGTGGACAGTAACTGCAGCCATGAAATTAAAAGACTCTTGCTCCTTGGAAGGAATGCTCTGACAAACCCAGACAGCATATTAAAAAGTAGAAACATCAGTTTGATGACAAAAATCTGTATACTCAAAGCTATGGTTTTTCCAGTAGTCATGGACAGACATGAGAGTTGCACCATAAAGAAGACTGAGCACCGAAGAACTGATGTTTTTGAACTGTGGTCCTAGAGAAGACTCTTGAGATTCCCTTGGACTGCATGGAGAGCATTCCTTCCAAGGGGCAAGAGTCTTTTAATTTCATGGCTGCAGTTAATGTCCACAGTAAGAGGCTGTTTTCCCAACTTGCCTGCAAGTTGGGAAAGAAGATAGAGGCCACTAAAAGACAAAAGGAGAACAGAAGAAGAATAGTTGGAAATCAACCCTGAATATTCATTGGAAGCACTGATGCTGAAGCTGAAGCTCCAGTATTTTGGCCACCTAATGTGAAGATCTGACTCATTGGAAAAGACCCTGATGCTGGGAAATATTGAGGGCAGGAGAAGAGGGCAACAGAGGATGAGATGATTAGGTAGCATCACTGACTCAATGGACATGAATTTGAGCAAACCCTGGGAGACAGTGGATGACAGAGGAGCCTAGTATGCTGTAGTCCATGGGGTCACACAGAGTTGGACATGACTTAGCAACTGAACAATAACAACAGCATTAATAGAAAGGTAAAATATGATATATTTACATGCATGCTGCTGCTGCTGTTAAGTCACTTCAGTTGTGTCCGACTCTGTGCAACCCCATAGACGGCAGCCCACCTGGCTCCCCTGTCCTGGGGATTCTCCAGGCAAGAACACTGGAGTGGGTTGCCATTTCCTTCTCCAATGCATGAAAGTGAAAAGTGAAAGTGAAGTTGCTCAGTCATGTCTGACTCTTCACAACCCCATGGGCTGCAGCCTACCAGGATCCTCCATCCATGGAATTTTCCAGGCAAGAGTACTGGAGTGGGGTGCCATTTCCTTCTCCAATTTACATGCATAGATTCAAATAAAATAAAAGATCAAAGGGGAGAGGCATGTCAATATAGAAACCTCTCTTGATGTGCACAAATCATAAATTCAATACAAGAACATGGTCAGCTATAGTGAGGATTCCCAGAAGAAATCATTTTTGTTCCCACAAGTCCCAATCCCTTTTCACCTCTCTATGAAAATACCCCTGATCTACATTCCAAGATACAAAATATTAGTACATTCATCAAAATTCCCCTCTTGCTGCATGCCCTCAGACTGAGGATGGGAAAATGAGCTCAGGGAAATGCTTTTGAAATTCTTTGGAATGCAGCTAAATATAGGAAAACATGAATTACAATTGCTCCATGTAAGCAGTAATTCACTGGGGGGAAAATGGTGTCTGAAACCACAAAGCAGTTGATGATTCTTAAATCTGGCAGCGAAATCATGAGATCCTAGGCTCTGATCTTTTTGGAGGATCGCTATTTCTGACATGAAGGCTAAAAGTCATTAATTTCCTCAAGTTATCATGCAAGATTTTTCCCAATTTTATTTAATTGACTATATTATTTTCAGAACCTTGATTTAATGTCAGCCACATAAAGCAAAAAAATAGATAACAATTCCAGAAGTAGAGGGGCAGAAATAGGTTATTGAAGGATATGTACTTTGCCAAGTACAAAATCTCTCTTCTCCTTCTTTGCTTTCTGCTATCCATTATGATATAGAGTAGCACAATTGCATGTGTGTGTGTGTGTATAACAAAGAAAACAAAAAAATTCTCCTTATATTTTCACATTGAAATAAAAAAACTGCTTTCACGTGGAATTTGTTTCTTCTGAGAATTAAAACATTCATAACAGCAGGTGCTAAATCAATCCTGTGAGATTACATACATTTCTCCACCCTATAGTGTACATACATTTGTACACTATAGTATGGCCATGTGCTAACTGTGTAGTATATAAAGATTCTGGAGGAGAAGCAGCCCATTTTCTTTTCAGGTAGCGAGAGATAGAGTAACATGTACACGCTAGACGAGATGCTATGGAAGAAAAGAAGACAGGCTGAGAAGCCTGAAGAGATGTTTGTTAGACACAGCAAAAAAAGGAGACATGGGAACACAGCAGGCAGACAATAGAGCAGAAATAAAGGGCAGGGAGTGGTACCTGTCATCAGGGTAGAGCTTGTCATGGAGTATTTAAGTTTTGATTTTATATACAAGAGGGATTGAATCTTCTAGCTCTAGAATGGATGAATTAAGGCCTGGAGGTGGAAGCGGACTGATAACTAAAAAAGAAGCTACCTGTTGGAGAGTGGTATAGACGAAGGCTGATTAACTAAGAAGATGGTGAAAGCCAGGCTGAGCACATTCAACTCAATATAATAAGAAATGAGAAATCATTAACTCAGCATATAGGGATTTTTTAAAAGGATTTTTATAGATATACAGATCTTATCTATTTGATTCTAAATAAATTAGCTAATCTTTCTGATACTCTATATTTTTCTTCTGCAAATAATATAATACAGTTGATCCTTGAATAGTCCAGAGGTTGGGACACTGACCCTCCGAGAGGTGGAAAATCCCAGGATAACTTTATAGCCTATCTTCTGTACCCAAGGTTGCAGATTCAACCAACTGTGGCTTAGGTAGTACTGTAATATGTATTTCATGAAAATAAATCCACATATAAGTGGACCTAGTCAGTTCAAATTTGGGTTGTTCAATGTTACACTGTCATCTACAGTATGTTGTTGTAAAGATTAGATATGCTTACTTATGCAAAGCAGGTGGGTTACTTTAATATGCACAATGATTATTAATTAGTTCCTCCTTTCTCCCTTCCTTTAACAGAGTATTGTAGAAAGTAGAATATTAAGGCAATTAGTTAGATAGTGAAGAATGTTAGAAATTGAATTTAGTAGAAATAGTAGATAAAAGTATAGAAAAGGTCAGTATTTTAACATGCCTACTGGTTAATGGACACTTTTAATAATTTATCATTGTCTCTAAGATAGAATTTGATTGCAATAAGACAAAATAGTTCCTATTCACTTCAACCTTAACAGATACTTTCTTTATATGAACAGTGCTATCTGATAGGTATCCTTGTCTTTTTAAAAAACATAACATTGTTTGGCTTTAGGAGTATTTTGAGTGCTATAAGTTATTCTTGCCAAAAACCAATCCTGTATTCTTTGAGCTTTAACATATCTAGTAAAGCGAACTATTCCTGCTTTTAGCACAAAACATTTCACTGTTAAAAGAGTGACCTGCTTTTAATAAATACCAAAGTTATTGTTGGCTCTAAATTTTCTCTATGCAACTGAATGAATATTTGTATGTATGCAAGTTCTGAAACCTAATATAGACTGTAAAATTGTACAAATCCTCCTGTAATTCCATTTGTCTGTACAAATGGTGTCAAGAGAACTCAAAATATATTTCAAAACTTTCACGTTGTCTTTGTTACATCCTAACTTTCTATTGCTACACTGCTGTTCAGCCAAGAGTGAAATAATGTCAGAATTTCACTAATAGGAAATTGACTATATTATAGGAAAAAAAGCTGTTGTCAACAACTCTCATATTTTAGAAATTTTAGAGATACCCTGGAAAAAAAAATAAACTGGTAGGTTAGTTTTACTACGTTGATATATTCCCTGGTATCTACTTGAGTGAATTTATATTGGTTTTATTGAAAAAACACTTTGGTTTTCAATTTAACTTTTAGTGGTAGAATTAGGCTTTTTAAAAAATAATTTTGTTTTTTGAAAGAATTGTTAGCAGGGCTTCCCCGATGGCTTAATGGCAATGCCATGACATGGGTTTGATCCCTGATCCAGGAAGACCCTGCATGCTGTGGAGCAACTAAGCCCGCTAGCCACAACCATTGAGCCTGAGCTCTAGGACCCAGGCGCCACGATGACTAAGCGCACGTGCCACAGCTGCTGAAGCCTGCAAGCCCTGGAGCCTGCGCTCCACAACAGGGGAAGCCACTGCAATGAGAAGCCCACGCACCATCCTAGAGAGGAGCCCCCGCTCCCCACAACCAGAGAAAGCGCTGGAGCAGCGAAGACCCAGCACAGTCACAGCAAGTAAAATAAACCAAAAAATTAAAAAGCATTGCTTGCATATTCAATTAGATGTTAATGTCAAATCTGTCATTGCTTTCTTTTCTACATTTCTTGTTGGAGAGTCTGATACACCCTTTCAGGAAGTGCATATTGAAACATCCCTATTCTCGGCTGACAACCCAGTTTCTAGATTAAATCTGAAGTGTGTACATGACACAAGCTGAGATAATCATATTCTTTCCCTTGAGAATGAAAATGTAGTACACAGAAACCACATTAAGTTAGTGGTAGGTGCCAGTCATAGAAGGTTATGGAGCCTATAGGCATATTTCTGGGCATCTATAAAGGATCATGTGAATGCAATAAAACCAGATCTATAAACAGAGAGACATGAAATAGATGCCCACATAGACAGAGTCATATGGCCCCAAAAAGAAAAAAGTCAAGAGATTAGCATCCTTGGTTCTTGAACAACACAACATTCCTTCATTATAGAATCATTTTTGGCTTAACTCAACTTCCTTCCGTTTGGATTCCAGGATGTTTTCTTGATTTTTGACAATATATCTCATTTACCAAATGCAGATTGAAAGACTTTTTTCTTATGTCATATGATACTTGAGTAACATAAACGCAATGAGTACCTCACATGTCTTCCATTTTTAATATGTTAGAGTATGGTAGAAAATAATGCTGTGAAGGGAAACATTTTATAATTAACATAAAGGTCAAAATTTCATATAAAATTTCCTTCTATATCTAATCCCCTCACCAGTCCCTTGACTTCTACACACACATACACCCACCCACACACTCTAGATTCTAGGGAATGCAGGAAAATTGAAACTCAGTGATCTTCTCATCAGACTCATAGAAAAGTCAATATATAATAGGCCATTGTCATTCTCAACAAGATGAACACTGAGGCCTTGGGTTCATCCATCAATTTATTCTGCTCTAGGCAACAGAAGAGTCCAGCATGCATCCAAACTCTGGGACATCCCAGAAATCTTATGACCCAGTCAGTTGCATTCTCTAACCCACACTGTAGTAGTTTAAGAAATCAATAGTGCTATGTAGGAGAAACAAAAAGTGAGTAAAGTTTGTGAATTTCATGAAAATGAAATTATAAGTTCCTTTATTCCCTAAAATTAGTAAACTAAAGAAAAAAATGATTGAGAGAGACTCCACAAAGTAAGAAACAAGGCCTAGCATCACACATTGCATGTTATGAAGCATTCATAGGTGAAACCTTTTTATATCCATTGTTATAACTGCTCCAAAATCTTCCAAAACTAGGAGTTCCTAGTCCTCGTGTTTTATCTCCAAACATGACTGAAGCTATTATAAAAATTTGTACCTTTCACCCATTTGGGAATGAATAATTTGTTATTACATTAAAGTCATAGAATCACAAGAGGTCTAGTGGTTACTGAAAATTATTGTGATTGCCTTGCAATAGGAAAATTTCCAAAGTTCTCCCTTAATGTGGTTGCAATTTTGAATAGTTGATGTGAGAGAGTCAGTGTGGTAAAGATACAAAATCCTTAGATTTCTTTACTAGAATAAAGACCTGGAGAAAAAGTCGTGAGTTGTGCAAACAATTCGTCTTGGTTGGTGCTTAGAAGCTTTATACAAATGTAGAAACACTAAGAAGAGATCATTTTCCTCATCTTTTGAGTGTAAAATATTGGAACATAATTTTGTTTGGCTGCATCTTCAAAAAGCGAGTATCATTGTGTGTAAACAATACCAATCCAACAGAGGGAGCTAAATGCACACAGGGATTGAGGAGATGGCAAAGACAATTAGGAAATTATAGTCAGGCGCATATTTTAATACCTAAGTCTCAGCCTAATCTTCCCTTAGAGCAACTTTCTGATGTGCACAGGAATGGACAATTGATTTGGAAGCCAACTGCCTTGTCTTCCCTTATTATTAAATCTTTATTTTCATTTTTATCCTACTCTTCCATTTGCATTTCCTGTTTTCTTGTTGCAGTTTCTCTCTCTCTCTGTTCTTTCCTTTTCCTTAACACGCTAGGTTTGACAAAAGCTTCCATAGCTATTATTTATTGCCACTGTTGGTGCTTAGGCTGTAGTATAATTCTCCACTAACTGTCTATATTCCTTTCAGCTCCAATTTTTGTTATCAGTTTGCATTTTATACTGCAGACATATAGAATATATATGTATGTAATGCATCAAATGCATAATATGCGTCAAAAGTAATGCATACTAATAAAGAATGCAAGGATGAGAAAAGTACTCTAGAGTTATTGGCAACTTCAGGCTACTCAAACAAATCCAAAAGGACTGGTAACCAGTTGTTGTTGTTTAGTTGCTAAGTCATGTCCAACTCTCTTGAGATCCCATGGACTGTAGCCCACCCGGTTCCTCTGTCTATGGAATTTCCCAGCCAAGAATACTGGAGTGGGTTACCATTGACTTCTCCAAGGGATCTTCCCAACCAAGGGATCAGAGTAGCCCTGTTTAAATAATAGGCTACAGGTCAAAGATTAAATAAATAAAAATAAATAAATATGTATCTGATAAAAAACAAGCTTTTGAGCATCATGCTATATTCAAATTTCACCTATTTGTATCATTTCCATTTTGCTACTATTGAAATCGGGAATATGACCATCAAAGGAGAAAATATGACACCTACTCTCAAACACTGTACAATCTATATGAATATAGGCATGCATTTCTAATACTTTCTAATAGAAGCTTACATATAAATATATGTATATGCATAAGAATATAGTTTTGGCACTGAGACAAGTCCTGGATAATTATAAAGAAGAGAGTTATATGGATTTGTGTATTAGCTAGTAGTTTATCATCATACCACTTTAAAGCATTTTAAAATTTTACTCTCATTCCCAGGGAATTTTGTCATTACAAAGGCACTGCAAAATCCTTAGTGAGGGAAGCCCAGTCATTACTACAAGCATTTTATTTGCTACACTTTATGGATGAAGACTGAGAATAAAACTGTTTCAGATGAAATTTAAGTAGGTCTTAATTGCGGTAAGGGGATTCGAGAGTGGCAAATACCAAGAAGCACCTTGTAAGCACCAAAGATAAGGTAAATGTGGGGTTATCATAATAATCCTCATAGCTAGATGAGTAATCAGAAAGATATTATCTATAGGGATCCGTGGCAATAGCTAATTGACTGTTTGGTCTCTAGGAATAAATGCAAAGCCTGTCTTCAGTCCTCAAAATGAAGAGTTACATCCTCTTAACCTTGTTTCGGAGAAGGCAATGGCACCCCACTCCAGTACTCTTGCCTGGAAAATCCTATGGATGGAGGAGCCTGGAAGGCTGCAGTCCATGTGGTCGCTGAGGGTTGGACACAACTGAGCGACTTCACTTTCACTTTTCACTTTCATGCGTTGGAGAAGGAAATGGCAACCCACTTCCCAGGGATGGGGGAGCCTGGTGGGCTGCCGTCTGTGGGGTCGCACAGAGTCGGACACGACTGAAGTGACTTAGCAGCAGTAGCAGCAGCAACCTTGTTTCACAATTTAATCCAGTTTGTAAACCCAGAATTATTTAATTGATAGACGACATATTCTTGATGAAAAACCCACACTGTACATTGTTCTCTTCTTTTTCCCCCAACTTTATTGAAGAATAATTGATAAGTATAATTTTATATATCTAAAGTGTACCACATGATCATAATTCACCTGCAATGCAGGAGACACGTGAGACACAGGTTCAATCCCTGGGTCAGGAAGGTCCCCTGGAGAAAGAAACGGCTACCCAGCTTTCTTGCCTGGAGAATTCCATGGACAGAGGACCATGGTGGGCTACAGTCCCAAGGGTCACAAAGAGTCAGATATGACCAAGCAACTAAGCATGAATGCATGCTTTCTATCCCCTTTCCATATATATATATATAGTGGAATAATTACCAAAGTCAAGATAATGAACACATCCATCACCTCACAAAGTTGATGCTTGTTTATGTTTGGGATGGGAGGGTTGAGAACATTTTGGATCTACCCTCTGAGAGCAAAAGAACAACAGAAAAAACTATTGGACATATTGTAGACTGTGACCATCATGTGATATTTAAAGACAAACTTGGGGCTTTGAAGAGATTTCATCCTACTTAATGGCCACTTCTGGCCACGTTCCCTGAGGATGTCTATTCTGCTTCCCTTTGCCATTTGTAAAGGTTCAATAAAAATTTGTTGAATGCTGAGATTCTTTTACTCTCTTGTTCTTGTCTTCAGAAAGTTTGCTTTCCATTCTTTTTCCAACAGGACTCTGAAACCCTAGAATCTCTACAGGATTGTAGAATAGTAATATAAGAGAGACAAAAATAACTATATTGATAAACTTTTAGCCAGACTCATTAAGAAAAAAGAAAGAGGACCCAAATCAATAAAATCCAAAATGAAAAAGGAGAACTTACAACTGACACCAGAGAAATACAAAGGATCACAAGAGACTACTACAGGCAACTGTATGCCAACCTCTATACTGCATTATGTGAAAAAAATTTAGCAAGTGACTGCTACGGAACACTCATTAAAAGTCAGACCAAGTTAGATATTTCATATTATGCTGAAACATGTGAAAATATTATATTTGTAGATCAAAATGGCAAATTATCAGCAGATAAATTATATACCTCAACCCAAAGGTTTTCTTTCTTTTTTCATAATTAATGCCTAAAGTCTAACAGAAATTTTACTAGAAGAAAGGTAACTTTCTCTATGAATATGTGACTCTCTCTCACATATTCTTCCCTATTTCTCTACTTGTTTGCAACATTTAAAATTTTCCAGTGTCATCAATTAAGCATCAAGGCAGCACTAATTGTGGGGTTTCACTTTCCATCTGAATATACTAACATGCAATCTACCAATGCTGCTGCTGCTGCTTAGTCACTTCAGCCGTGTCCGACTCTGCGACACTACGGGCTGCAGCCCTTCAGGCTCTTCTGCACTCAAGGATTCGCTAGGCAAGAGTACTAGAGTGGGTTGCCATGCCCTCCTCCAGAGGACTGAACCCCAGTCCAGCCCCAGGGATTGAACCCCAGGCTCCTGCATTGCAGGCAGATTCTTTAGCACAGAGCCATCAGGGAAGCCCACACTCTGCCACATGGAACTCAACATCTCTGCCTTCTGCTGGAGCAACGCTTCAGCTCCCCCCTAGTTCAGTGTCAATGGCACCACCGTTTTTTCCTGAACCTAATCAAATTTTGATATTCAGTCCTCTAGGATAACACCATGAATATTATCCTTTCTGTACAATTAACACAAAGTGAAGTGAAGTTGCTCAGTCGTGTCCGACTCTTTGCGACCCCATGGACTGTAGCCCACCAGGCTCCTCTGTCCATGGGATTCTCCAGGCAAGAATACTGGAGTGGGTTGCCATTTCCTTCTCCAGGGGATCTTCCCGACCCAGGGATCGAACCCAGGTCTCCCACACTGCAGGCAGACGCTTTAACCTCTGAGCCACCAGGGAAGTCCTTAACACAAACTTGTTGTTTATTAACATTATTTACATACTGAGGCAAGGCAAGGAATTGTGCTGTGACCCATTTTAAATATCTTTATCATAAGTTAGTGGCCTACTTTCCTACACATTTAATATTAAAATAGAGAATATCCTCTCAGGCTATTCCACCAGCCATAAAAAAATAGCTTAAATTTGCTGACAGGCATTTTTGCAAGGCATTTACTACTTCCAAGTCCAAGTGAAATATTTCTCCAAAGTGTTTTTTCAACATTTACAGTACATTTGAGAGAATCTATCTCAGATAAAGTCTGTATTTCTTTCCCAATGCAACCCGCACAAATTTTAAATTAAATAATATCATGACATGCTAAATTATTACACGACTATTATTTTCAGACTTTTAAAAATCAAAGTAATAATAGACATTAAAATTATCATAGATTAAAATTTCCTATCATGTAAGTTTTTATTAAGGTTTTAAAAGAAATCATAACCTTAAAATTAAAGAAATTAGGGAGCAAATTTAGGATGTCTAAGTGTGGGTCAGTGTTCTAGGAGATGCCTCAAATTCTGTTATTTACTTATTCAATAGTATACCAACATTTTTAGGTAAGAAAAAACAGTTAGATTATTTTGTACATTTTATGTTGTGCAAGTGTAAATTATTAATTCTCTTAAAAGATCTATATGCAATAAATTAATTTACATAATTATTATTTAAAGAAGCAATATACAACCAAATTTGGGATGTCAAATTTTACCCAGAGGTTTTTTCTGAAATTTATTTTGTCACTCCCATAATAGCCCAATGTTAGCAAAATTAATATACCTTTGAACATTTATCATGTGCAGGATTTATAAGAAGAGCCATTTTTCATGATTTCCTGGAAAATCATTTGCTGAATTTTAGAAACTGTGTGCATTTTACACATTTAGAAACTTGATTATTTTTATGTATAACCAACTCAAACATTCTTTTAAGAAGTGACTATGTCTAAATCAAATTGTCTATTTTATCTTATGAAAATATGAAGGCCAATTATAACTGACAGTTCACCAGGAAGAAACTAGATTTTCATTTATTTTCTCAAAACTCTCCATGACTTTTCAATGATCTTAAGCGACCAAAAGATCTAGGAAAATTTAGTTCATGAAAAAAAATAAGTCAGTTTGACATGATGAGGAAAACTTTTGTGTTGGAAGTACTAACAGTGGGAAAGAGACTGATTTAAATTAAGTCAAATACTGACAGAGAACAGTCAGGGGACAGATGAAGATTGTGTTGGAAGTATTAACAGTGGGAAAGAGACTGATTTAAATTAAGTCAAATACTGACAGAGAACAGTCAGGGGACAGATGAAGATTGAGAAGACTCAGCATACACTAGTGAAGAGAGAAATGCTTATTTTTTAAATAAGTAATACTTAAAGTAGCTTCTTTAATTAAATTAACTATTAAGCTTGAACATAAAATGAAAACTAGTTTAACTTAATGATGAATAATCTCAGAATACTAAACGTGTCTTTATTTTGTCTTTGATTTTATTTTAGAGAGCTTTGTTGCATGAGTCATAGAATCTTCACACTACTTTTAAAATCTTTATAAGAATTAAAGTGAGTATTTTAAAGTTGTTAATTGTCCATATATAAAAAAGAATACAAAGAAAAACAGGTACCATTCCAACTTTTACTAAATTTCACAAAATGAAATCTAGCTCTTGACATGAATACATACATGTTCATATTTAAGAAAGTTGTGAGAATAAATATTGTAAAGTTTGCTGTTATTCATCTATATTGAATTATTTTCTTATGCATCAGGTCACTTAATTGAATAGAGTGATGGCTTCTATTACAGTATCTTAGAATAGCACCTTTGACTGCATTTCAATTTTTTGAGCTGTCAATTTCTGTTCACTATAAACTGATTTATAGAGACATGTTTTGTACACATGTGTATTTGGCTTAAATTTTTTCTCCAAACTTTATTGATACATAGAAATAAATTACCAACAAAGAGGTTAACTTTTTAAAAAGAAGAGAAACTGAAAAAATTCCATCCATGAAAGAAAAGATACTTCAAAGATAGAACCTACTACTTTTTTTAAAAAAAGATAAGACTGGCTAGTTAATTTAACAGTTTCCTGATCTTTCTCTTTTTCTTTGAGCTCTTTTTCTTTTGCCTTTATTCGTTAATTGTATTTCTTAGTAACAAGTCTTCGCTGTATAATAATTTTCAAGTTTGCTACAAACTCTGCTTTAATTTTCTAGTAATCTGAGAAGACAACCACAGCTGCAATTTTGAGGCAGACAGTGATTCCTGATACTGACAGTTTTCCACAAACAGAAAAAAAAAAGGAAAAATAACTATTCCCACAAGTTTACCACAAATAGTAAGCCTGTGGCAAATTCTAAAATTTACATACAATTATCATTAAGTTCAACAAAAACATAATTATCCCTAACAATAAATATCTTAAAGTGCTAAAATAAGAAAATTTCGCCAGGTCCAGCTGTATAACATTTTATGAAGTATCTTGAGAAGCCTCTAATGGAAATCAAGGGGCTTCCCTGGTGGCTGAGATGGTAAAGAATCCACCTGCAATGCAGGACACCTGGGTTCGATCCCTGGGTTGGGAAGATCTCCAGAGAAGGGAATGGTAACCCACTCCAGTATTCTTGCTTGGAGAATTCCATGGATGGAGGAGGCTGGTGGGCTACAGTCCATGGAGTTTCAAAGAGTCAGACATGACTGAGCAACTAACACTTTCACTTTCTCAAACTGAAGTCTGTAAATTCTTCAGGGAAATACAATGACATACTCAGCATTTACGAGTCTTCAAGTTTGAGAATGACTAATTTAAATCAGTGAGTGAACAGATCTGATATTTATGAAATCTCTTAAAGTTGCATTCTTTAAAAAATAATTCACGTTTAATCTTCCACAGTGCCAACAATGTACTTAGCCAGTATTTAAATGCTAGTAATTAAAATGAGAGGAACCAGAGATCAAATTGCCAACATCCACTGGATCATGGAAAAAGCAAGAGAGTTCCAGAAAAACATCTATTTCTGCTTTTTTGACTATGCCAAAGCCTTTGACTGTGTGGATCACAATAAACTGTGGAAAATTATGAAAGACATGGGAATACCAGACCACCTGACTTGCCTCTTGAGAAACCTATATACAGGTCAGTAAGCAACCATTAGAACTGGACATGGGACAACAGACTGGTTCCAAATAGGAAAAGGAGTACGTCAAGGCTGTATATTGTCACCCTGCTTATTTAACTTCTATGCAGAGTACATCATGAGAAATGCTGGGCTGGAAGAAGCACAAGCTGGGATCAAGATTGCTGGGAGAAATATCAATAACCTCAGATATGCAGATGACACCATCCTTATGGCAGAAAGTGAAGAGGAACTAAAAAGCCTCTTGATGAAAGTGAAAGAGGAGAGTGAAAAAGTTGGCTGAAAGCTCAACATTCAGAAAACGAAGATCATGGCATCTGGTCCCATCACTTCATGGGAAATAGATGGGGAAACAGTGGAAACAGTGCCAGACTTTATTTTTTTGGGCTCCAAAATCATAGGAGTACATCATGAGAAATGCTGGGCTGGAAGAAGCACAAGCTGGGATCAAGATTGCTGGGAGAAATATCAATAACCTCAGATATGCAGATGACACCATCCTTATGGCAGAAAGTGAAGAGGAACTAAAAAGCCTCTTGATGAAAGTGAAAGAGGAGAGTGAAAAAGTTGGCTGAAAGCTCAACATTCAGAAAATGAAGATCATGGCATCTGGTCCCATCACTTCATGGCAAATAGATGGGGAAACAGTGGAAAAAGTATCAGACTTTATTTTTTTGGGCTCCAAAATCACTGCAGATGGTGATTGCAGCCATGACATTAAAAGACACTTACTCCTTGGAAGGAAAGTTATGACCAACCTAGACAGCATATTGAAAAACATAGATATTACTTTACCAACAAAGGTCTATCTAGTCAAGGCTATGGTTTTTCCAGTGGTCATGTATGGATGTGAGAGTTGGACTGTGAAGAAGGCTGAGCACCGAAGAACTGATGCTTTTGAACTGTGGTGTTGGAGGAGACTCTTGAGAGTCCCTTGGACTGCAAGGAGATCCAACCAGTCCATCCTAAAGGAGATCAGTCCTGGGTGTTCACTGGAAGGACTGATGCTGAAGCTGAAACTCCAATACTTTGGCCACCTCATGCGAAGAGTTGACTCATTGGAAAAGACTCTGATGCTGGGAGGGATTGGGGGCAGGAGGAGAAGGGGACGATAGAGGATGAGATGGCTGGATGGCATCACCGACTTGATGGACGTGAGTCTGAGTGAACTCTAGAAGTTGGTGATGGACAGGGAGGCCTGTCGTGCTGTGATTCATGGGGTCACAAATAGTAGGACATGACTGAGCGATTGAACTGAACTGAACTGAACCATATATTTAGCATTTTAAGGGACTGCTTAAAGTATACTTTTAACATGTGAGTAATTTCTACCAAAACAAAGCAACTAAGTAAAACTAGGTAATTGAATCAATGTTTATCATGAAAAATTACTGATTCCATGAAAAATTGCCTGGATAAAGATCAAATTCACAGGTGTAGAAAGTCTGTCACCAAAAGGATTGTGAGAGATGACATCAACAAAATGGCTAAATAAGATGTCCTAGCCTAACTATACACAGAAACACTGATTTAACAACACTATATGGATCAAATATCCTTATGAGAGAAACAGATTCCAGTTAAGAATTTGCCATTCCCCAGATGAATACAGCACGAAGAACAGCTGAATCGAAATGGGTAAAAAAGTAATTTTACCAGTTTTACCTGTGACAACCCATCTCACAACTCAGTACAGTTCAGTACCAAGAGAGATCAATTTGGCCCACAGTTTTGCCTTGAAGGGAAAGAAAGAGTGAGGTGTGTTTTCAATATCCTATGCTTTTTAGTCAACTGGCTAAAGACTGGTCTCTGTCTTACTTCACACAGAGCACTGATGGAACTGGCTAGGTCCAGATATCTGGAGGAGCTCAGAACAACAACAAAAAAAGGAGGAGGACCACTTACTCCTGCCAGCGAGGCTCTGTGAGGTTGCAAGAAGATGTACAACTCTGAATATTCCCCTCATGAGTGAGAGAGACTTGAAGTGTGAGCATCCATAGATAATCTTTGAGAAGTTCCTAGAATCTCTTGCTAGGCTGACTGTGAAGCTCTATATCTACTAAAGCCAGCCCTTAAAACTGAGGAAAAGGTGGTTCTTTCTTTACATGTGCAGACTCCAACACAATGCTAGAAGGAACATGAAGAATCTGGAAAATATGATGCAACTGAAAAACATAACAAAGCAAATCTCCAGTAACTAACTCCAGAGCATCTGTGAATGACCCAACAGAGAATTTAAAATAATCGTCTTAAAGTTCAGTAAGATACATGAGAACATAGGTAGACAACTAAATGAAATCAGGAAATGGTAATCTGAACAAAATGAGAATATCAACAAAGAAACAAAAAAAGAAAGAAAGAAAAAGGACCAAACAGACATTCTGGAACTAAAGAATGCAATAACTGAGTTGAAAAGTTCAATAGTTTCAACAGTAGGCTAGGTTAAGCAGAAGAAAAAAAAAGCATCTCCCTCAAAGATAGTTCATTTGAAACTTATTCAGACAGAGAAAAACAACAACAAACAAACAAACAAAAAAAAAACAGAATGAAAAAGAGGGACGATCCCGTGGGACTTATGGGAAGCCATTGACTCATGGGAGTTCCCCAAGAAGAAGAAATGGCAACCCACTCCAGTATTCTTGCCTGGAGAATCTCTTGGACAGAGGAGCCTGGCAGGCTACAGTCCATGGGGTTGCAAGAGTCGGACACGATTTAGTGACTAAACCACCACCACCACCACAAGGAGAAGAGTGAGAGAGGAAGAGAGAGATTGAGATAGAAAGATTACTTAGATAAATAATGTCTGAAAACTCTTCAAATCTAAGAAGTTACAAATAGACATCAAGGATTCATAAATCTCAAAAAGAAATTGACATTAGGACACATCATCAAATTGTTAAAAAGGCAAAAAGAAAATTTTGAAACCAGTAAGGGAAAAGTGACTTCACATACAAGACAACCCCCATGATATCTTCAGTGGACTTTAAAAAAGAAAGTTTACAGAAGAAAATGGGATGATATATTCAAAGTGCTGATGACAGAAAAAAGAAAAAAAAACCTGCCAACCAAAAATATTATATCTGATAAAACTGTCCATCAAAATGGAGAGATAAAAACTTCTCCAGACAAGCAAAAGCTTAGGGAGCTCATTACCACTAAACCACTAGACTTGGCTTACAAGAAACACTTAAGTTAGTTCTCCACGTTGAAATTAAAGGACACTAATGAGCAATATGAAAAACAATGAAAATATAAAATATATATATGAGTAAGTGGACAAAGATTACTGTAACCCTGTCATGGTGGTATGTAAATCAATTTAATTTTAGTGTAGAAATCAAAACCAAAATATTTAGATAACTATAACTACAAATATCTGTTAATGATATGAACATGCAGATTGTGATATTAATAATATAATGTGTATGAGGGTCTATAAAAGTCAAGAACTTTTGTATGCATGTTGAATAGTTATATTTTAAAAATAGACTGCTGTAACTATAACATGTTTTATGTAAATCTCATGATAATCACAATGAAAATACCTTCAGAAAATACACATAGGAAAAAGGAATCAGAGCATATCACTACAAAAAAAAAAAAATCGATGGAACCATGAAAAAAGACCATAAGAAAAGGGGAATGAAAGAATCATAAAAAAGAAAACAATTAACAAGCTGACAAAAATAAGTACTCATCTATCAATTACTTTAAACACAAGTGGATTAAACTTCCCTTAAAATATAAAACATAGAGTGGCTGCATGGACAAAAGGACAAAACTCAACATATACTGTCTATAAGGGACTCACTTTAGATTAAATGACACAAAAAAGCTGGAAGTGAGAGGATAGAAAAGAGTATTCCATTAAAATGGTAACTAAAAAAGAGCAGGGCCAACTATATTTATACAAGAAAAATGCTTTAAGTAAAACTGTGACTAGAGACACAGTAGGACATTATATAATGATAAACTGATCGATTTATCAGAAAGATATAACAATTATAAATAAATATGCACCCAACATCAAAGCACCTAAAATAGAAAGAAAACATTGACAAAACTAAAGGGAGACACAAAAAGCAATCTCCTACAATAACAGTAGGAGATTTTTAATACTCCACTTTCAGTAGTGGATAGAACACATAAACAGAAAATAAGGAAACTGAGGACTTGAACACTATGTCAAGTGTACCCAATACACGTACATAGACCAGTCCACCAGCAGAATAAACCTTCTCAAGCACCCATGGGATATTTTCCAGAATAGATCACATATTAGGTCACAAAGAAGTCTTAATAAAATTTAGAAGATTGATATCAAATATCTTTTCCAAGCACAATATAATAAAATGAAAAATCAACAATAGGAGACAAGTTAGAAAATTCACAAACATATGGAAATTAGCACATTAATGAAAAGTCAACAAATTTTAAATTTCAGTTTTAGAAAGAGAGGTTTGAGAGTAGAGGAAGGCAATAATCAAAGTGTTAGTGACAGAATTTTTCAAAATTTCAACATAATTCCTCAGAATAAATAATTAATAAATAAAGTGACTCTCAAACATAATAAATAAAAATAAACCCAAACTGTATCAGTCATCTTAAGCTAAATTGCACTGCAGTAGCAAATTACTAAAAAAAAATTAGTAACTTACAACAACAAAGATATATTTCTTGTTCATATTACATATCCATTATAGGTTTACTGTACTTCAGGTTCATGTGTGCGCTCCGAAGTCTAAACTGATGGGCATTTCTCCCCTAGGGCACTGTTAGTATTGTCACAAAGGGAAAAGAAAATAGTGTAAAACTGTGTAATGACTCTTAAAGTTTCCACTAAGCTATTGTACATGTAGGTTCTGCTTTCATTTCACTGGATGAAGCAAGTTACATGACTAATACTGATTACAAAGGGACAGGGACGTATGATCTTCCCATATTAATATAATCTACTATGTTCCTATCAGTTCAGTTCAGTTCAGTTGCTCAGTCGTGTTCAACTCTTTGTGACCCCATGAATCGCAGCACGCCAGGCCTCCCTGTCCATCACCAACTTCCAGAGTTCACTCAGACTCACGTCCATCGAGTCCATGATGCCATCCAGCCATCTCATCCTCTGTCATCCCCTTCTCCTCCTGCCCCCAATCCCTCCCAGCATCAGAGTCTTTTCCAATGAGTCAACTCTTTGCATGAGCTGGCCAAAGTACTGGAGTTTCAGCTTTAGCATCATTCCTTCCAAAGAAATCCCAGGGCCGATACCCTTCAGAATGGATTGGTTGGATCTCCTTGCAGTCCAAGGGACTCTCAAGAGTCTTCTCCAACACCACAGTTCAAAAGCATCAGTTCTTCGGCGATCAGCCTTCTTCACAGTCCAACTCTCACATCCATACATGACCACAGGAAAAACCATAGCCTTCATTAGACGGACCTTAGTGGGCAAAGTAATGTCTCTGCTTTTGAATATGCTATCTAGGTTCCTATCTAGAGTGTATTAATTAGTATCTGGGAAAACATAAATAAAACTAAATATTTCAAACAAAAGTATATAATATAGAGAATTGTTTACAGTATGTTTGAAAGCTAGGGGAGCCACAGGGAAGGTAGTGTTATCCAGATGTTGCTGTTTCTGTTGGAAGCACTAAGATACAACCATATTGTAGGAATCCAACAACCCATCCTCCTAAGGACACACACTGAAATATCTGGGAGCGCACATCCTTACTGTTGGGGCTGCCATATCTATACTACAATTGTTGTCTGCTATTCTTACTGCTTGGAGAAGGTGATGGCACCCCACTCCAGTACTCTTGCCTGGAAAATCCCGTGGATGGAGGAGGCTGGTAGGCTGCAGTCCATGGGGTCACTAAGAGTCGGGCACGACTGAGTGACTTCCCTTTCACTTTTCACTTTCATGCATTGGAGAAGGAAATGGCAACCCACTCCAGTGTTCTTGCCTGGAGAATCCCAGGGACGGGGGACCTGATGGGCTGCCGTCTATGGTGTTGCACAGAGTCAGACATGACTGAAGTGACTTAGCAGTAGCAGCAATTCTTACTGCTAGAGATAGGCTGCTGAGGCTCCTAGACAGCAGAAGCTTCCATTGAGGTGCTGAGTTCATCAAGTGCTGCTGCTAAGACTGCTAGGACAAGAAACAGAAGAATGAAAATCAAAAGAAAAGATGCATAAAAGCAGTTGCAGAGAAAAGCCACACAAAGGAACACTTAGATGAGAGTAGATTGCTGAGGACCACAATGGAATCCAGAGACAGTGCAGTAACATTTTTAAAGTGCTAAGGAAATGTAAATATTAGCTTAGAATTCTACATAAAGTTAAACTCATTCAAATGTGAAACTTAAATAAATATATTATCAGGAACACAAAGGCTAAAACTAAATTTTGTAGACCTCACTGTACTATAGGATGAATTCTAGTAAGAAGAAATTAAAGCCAGAAGAAACATTACAAAAAGACATTTGGTTTGACCAATAAATCCAGTGATAATAGTCATTGTAAATGGATTAAAAACAAGATGGAATTAAAAAATAAAACTATGTGTTTACACGATGGGAAAGATTAATGAGAGTAATAGAGAGCGAAGCATCGTAAGTTTATTATAAACATAGAAAAGTGGAGACAGCAATATTTTTAACCTACAGGTAAGTCAATTATTTCCTAAAAATTTAATAATAACAAGTGAAGAGTCAAAAATAAGTGTACAGTTTCAAAATCAATAGAGGGAGAAAAGTAGGTGGATCATCACCTAATAGAATAGGAGGAAAAAAAGATATCAATTTCATTGTATGTGACTCCGCTTATAATACAAGCATAGCAACTTAACATAGAAAACTATTTTTCTCACATAACAAGAAGACAAGAAGTAGCCAAATACTAAATACTGTTCATTGTCTCTATTATTCTTTAGGTTATAAGACAGTTGCTGTAGCTACAGCTAGTACTGCTGCATTCCAATGAAAAATTAAAATTCTTTGGAGCTACATATTTTTCAGTTAGTAAGTAAAATGTTAAAAAAAAAAAAAAAGAACGCTACTAATGAAAACTTTTGGGTGCAGCTAATGCAGTGCTTAGGACAAATATATAGCCTTGTTTGTTTTAGAAAAGAATGGGGACTGAAAATTAGGTAAGCATTCAAATAATGGAAGTTTAAAATTGAAAAAAACAATTAAAGTAGTAGTAGGAAATAATAAAGATAGAGCAGAAATTTAACAAATATTTTAAAAAGCCATAAATTTTGATAGCAAAATTAATAAAATTCTGGGAAAACTGATTTAAAATCTAAAAAAATTTAAAAAGCTACACACACATAATATTGAACATAAAAAGTAAGAAGTAAGAATTACAGCTGAGAAACAGGTTAATAGAATACTACAAATTATGGCAGTAAATTAAAAAAGGTTTAAAGCTGGATAAAAGGGTAAAGGCCCTACAAAAATATAATTTATCAAATTGACTCAAGTGGAAATAGAATATATAAAGTATTGCTAATTATTAAAGTAAGTGAAACTAGAAATGTTTTCCCTGGGACTTCATTCCCACAAAATGTGCTGATAGATTTTAAGAGCTAAGAATATTTTCTGCACAGAGATGATATGAAAAATAGAATTATGAAAGTTTTACATCACAGAAATATGAGAATTATTTTTAAAAGCAAAAAGTTGAAAACAATCCAAATGCTCAACAACAGGAATATAATTAAGAAATTCTGGATTCTTTTCCTCAGTATAGTATTAAGTAGCCTTTTAAATTGGAAAACTCAACAGTGGCCACAGGACTGGAAAAGATCAGTATTCATTCCAATCCCAAAGAAAGGCAATGCCAAAGAATGCTCAAACTACTGCACAATTGCACTCATCTCACATACTAGTAAAGTAATGCTCAAAATTTTCCAAGCCAGGCTTCAGCAATATGTGAATCGTGAACTTCCAGATATTTAAGCTGGTTTTAGAAAAGGCAGAGGAACAAGAGATCAAATTGCCAACATCTGCTGGATCATCGAAAAAGCAAGAGAGTTTCAGAAAAACATCTGCTTTATTGACTATGCCAAAGCCTTTGACTGTGTGGATCACAATAAACTGTGGAAAATTCTGAAAGAGATGGGAATACCAGACCACCTAATCTGCCTCTTGAGAAATCTGTATGCAGGTCAGGAAGCAACAGTTAGAACTGGACATGGATCAACAGACTGGTTCCAAATAGGAAAAGGAGTACGTCAAGGCTGTGTATTGTCACCCTGCCTATTTAACTTATATGCAGAGGACATCATGAGAAACGCTGGACTGGAAGAAACACAAGCTGGAATCAAGATTGCCGGGAGAAATATCAATAACCTCAGATATGCAGATGACACCACCCTTATGGCAGAGAGTGAAGAGGAGCTCGAAAGCCTCTTGNACCATCCTTATGGCAGAAAGTGAAGAGGAACTAAAAAGCCTCCTGAGGAAAGTGAAAGAGGAGAGTGAAAAAGTTGGCTTAAAGCTCAACATTCAGAAAACGAAGATCATGGCATCCGGTCCCATCACTTCATGGGAAATAGATGGGGAAACAGTGGAAACAGTGTCAGACTTTATTTTTTGGGGCTCCAAAATCACTGCAGATGGTGATTGCAGCAATGAAATTAAAAGACACTTGCTTCTCGGATGGAGAGTTATGACCAACTTAGACAGCATATTAAAAAGCAGAGATATTACTTTGCCAACAAAGGTCCATCTAGTCAAGGCTATGGTTTTTCCAGTGGTCATGTTGGATGTGAGAGTTGGACTGTGAAGAAAGCTGAGCACTGAAGAACTGATGCTTTGGAACTGTGGTGTTGGCAAAGACTCTTGAGAGTCCCTTGGACTGCAAGGAGATCCAACCAGTCCATCCTAAAGGAGATCAGTCCTGAGTGTTCATGGGAAGGCCTGATGCTAAAGCTGAAACTCCAATACTTTGTCCACCTGATGTGAAGAGTTGACTCATTGGAAAAGACTTTGATGCTGGGAGGGATTGGGGGCAGGAGGAGAAGGGGACGACAGAGGAAGAGATGGCTGGATGGCATTATTGACTCAATGGACATGAGTTTGAGTGAACTCCGGGAGTTGGTGGTGGACAGGGAGGCCCGGCGTGCTGCAATTCATGGGGTCACAAAGAGTCAGACATGACTGAGTGACTGAACTGAACTGAATATACTTGTTGGCTGAATAAACTGAATTTCAGGCAGATAAAGTGACTTTGCTCAAGGTTATCTAAATGTAAAAGAATTAGTTTCCACATCCTCTTTTCCCCTGAATCCTAGTTGTTTCTCTTAGAATAAAAACGTATTTACCAATGCCCACAACGTATTCTTGCCTGGAGAATCCCATGGATAGGGGAGCCTGGTTGCCTACAGTCCATGGGTCGCAAAGAGTTGGACACGACTGAGTGACTTCACTTTCTTTCTTTCTTACAACACGTTTTTCTTTTCTTTTTTCCATAAATTGAAAACAATTAGAGCATAAGTTGTGTTATTTACTGTATACCACACTTGCATACAACTCTGATTCATAGAACATTCATATTGAATTTATATTATGTTAACATCAAGTTGGCTCTTCTATGTTGCTCTCTAGATGTACATGGTTATATGTGAATATACCTTTTTATGTTATAGAACTTACTACTGCAATATAAACAAATTTTAAGTTGATCAAATCTACACTACAGGGCTTCCCTGATGGCTCAGTGGTAAAGAATCTGCCTGCCAACGCAGGAGACACAGGTTTGATCCCTGATGCAGGAAAATCCCACATGTTGCAGAGCAACTAAGCCCATGTGCCACAACTACTGACCCTGTGCTCTAGAGCCTGGAAGCTGCAACTATTGAACCTATGTGCCACAACTACCGAAGCCCTTGAGCCCTAAAGCCTGTGCTCTGCAGCAAGAGAAGCCACCACAATGAGAAGCCCTGCACTGCAACTAGAAAATAGCCCCTGCTTGCCACAAATACAGCAAGGAAGACCCAGGAAACATCCAAAATGGAGTCAGGCTATTTAATAGCATTTTTTTGTGTGTAATCCATTTCTCCTTGGGTGTGCATGGGACATGTGACTTGTTTTGAACAAATATAGAAACCGGGATGAGCTGTCACTTTTGTGATTATGTTCTATTATACTGTAAAGGTAAGGACAATACTCCCATGATTATAGCACACTATCTGTGTACAATGACTCTAAGCCTACTCAGTCTCCTCTCCTGCTGGCCTTGAGGAAGCATACTGCTATGCTGTGAACCTCAAATGGAGAGGACCACATGGCAAGGGACTGTGGGCAACCACTAGGAGCCAGGGGTTTCAGGTCTTTAGCTCAAATGACTGAATTCTGCCAACAACCACAACCATAAGAGCTTGGAAGAGAACCCTGAGATTCAGATGAGATTCTAGCCCACTTGACACCTTGAGTGTAACCTGTGAGACCCTGAAGCAGAAAACTGTGTCCAGACTCTCCATGAAAATGTGAGATACTTAAATGCATGTTAGATGCAAGTTTATGGTAGTATATTTCTCAGCAACAGATAACTAATGCACCAAAGGGATGGCAATTTTTCCCCCTAACTCTCTCCCCGTGTCTTTTGATATGAAGAAAGTGTCTCAGATTTGAAAAAAAATGATATTTTAAAAATATGTATGTATTTCTATTTAGATTAAATAGATTAAAGTCAGAAGTGGATGGTTTTAAACATAGCAGAGGGTTGCAGCTGGAAATGGAAGGGGAAGAACTGTGAGATGTAGATATAGAAACAATGGGAAACTAATACATCTTTTTATACATTCCAGAGAAAAGAAAAGTAGAAGGCATTAACTCAATGTAATCCTTTACCTGGACCCTTAAGAATATCCTCGATTTTTTTTTTTTCCATTTCCCTTTGATATGCTGTTATGATCCTGGAACATATGCCCTTTATTGATTGTTTACAAAATGCACATTTTTCTTTATGACTTCAAGAAAAACTTTCTGTGAAAGCTGGAAACTAACACTCTCAAGACAAAGCAAGTTATTCCAGTCAGTAGTGAGCATAAGAGAATAAAGAGAGCAAAGAGTTTATATTTTCAAGGTCAGAACATATTCTAAACAATGTTTCCACATCTTTTAAAAAGAGCATTTGCTCTGATTTAAATTTTATAGCTCGGGAGGGCTAAAATATTAGATTCATTTATATAACCCTAACATGCTAGTCTCTACTAATGACATGTAGCTTAACATTAGAGGGCAGTGTGTTTCAGGAGAGAGATTGTTGCCCAGTTCCTTCAGATGTGATTTGAGGGGTGTCATGCAAAATTCTCATTCCTAAATATATCTCCAGACCCACAGAGCCTAACCTTGAAGATGCACAATAGATATTTACTTAAAATATATGTTGCCAAGAGACCTATTTAAAACAAAAATAACTTTTATATAAGCACATTTACTTATCTGCTCATTCACAAAAGCTTGGTTGTGTAGCAAAAATATAGTACAAAATGCACAGATATTATAACTTACAAGTTTTTGGCAACTAGATTAACCATGGTAATCATTTTGAAATGTGTGAATCACTATGCTGGGCACCAGAACTAACATAGTGTTGTAGGTCAACTATCCTTCAAACCAGGCAAACAAGCAAATCATAGAAAAAGAGATCAGATCAGTGGCTACCAGAGGCAGGAGTAGGCTAGAAGGAGGTGGAATTGGGTAAAGGTAGCCGAAGGGTACAAACTTCCAGTGATAAGATACATAAATACCAGAGATGTAAAGTACAGCATGAGAAATATAATGAACACTTGTATGGTATACATGAAACGTGTTAAGAGAGTTATTCCTGAGTTCTCATCAAAAGGAAAAAACTTTTAAAAAATTCCTTTAATGTCATATCTATGTGATGTGATGGATGATGTTCACCAAACTTATTAGGGCAATTATTTCATGATAGTCAAACCATTATGCTGTACACCTTAAACTTATATTCTAAGTTATATATTAATATCTCAAAAAAAACATTAAAAACCAAGTTTAATTTCTTATAAACTTTTTATGAACTAATTACAAATATCATATCACTCTCTCTGGCCTCCAGTTTAATCATTTATAAAATAAGATAAAATGTACCTTCATATAAGAAGTGGTATTGTCTAGAGATTATAGCATAGGTACAGATTCCGTGTGGGTTGAAATCTTGGCTCACCCACTCACTCGATGACTATGGGCCAGTTATTCCATGACCTTGAGGAATAACTTTGCCTCTGTTTTCTCATCCGTAATACTTCCTACTTGGTAGAGTCATGGTAAGATTAAGTATAAGAGCATATTGTTTGTGCTCAGTCTGTGTTCCCTACTGTAATTTAGTTGTGGTGAGGAATGGATGAGGTCACATCTGAAAAGCATTTAGCACTCAGTGTCATCCAGTTTCATTTATTTGAATATTATATAGCATAAATATGTTATAGATAGATAACACATTTAGTATATTGTGTAACATTTCCTCAACCTTGCATGATAAGTTGCTTCAGTTGTGCCTCACTCTTTGAGACTCTGTGGCTGTAGTCCACCAAACTTCTCTGTTCATGGGATTCTCTAGCAAAAATACTGGAGTAGGTTGCTATTCCCTCCTCCAGGGAATCTTTCTGACCCAGAGATGGAACCCACATCTCCTGCATTGCAAGTGGATTCTTTACCATTGAGCCACTGGTGAAACCTCTCCTCAATCTTAAGCACACTTTTATTTTTCATATTATTATATTTCAAATATGGGAATGTATCTTACAGTTGAGTTTTACATTTAGCATAGCGTTTTTCTCCTCCCAAAGTTAATATTAAATTTGTGATGGTGTCTTACAAATGAGGAAATAATTCACATGTGTATATCATACTTATGTATGCATATATTGGTCAAGAAATTTCTTTATTCACCTCTCCTTCCCAAGGGGCCTCATGTTTGCTCAAGAAATGTAAGTTATACTATAAATAAATAGCTTATCTACATCTCTGGATTTAATCCAACCTCCACTTTTCCCATGCCATCTTCCCTATATTTCAGCCTAGTCAATTGCTTTTAGATATAATGTGGGGCTGCCTTTGCCTTTGAAATAAATACAAATCTCATCACATTAGAAATCATGTCTATTCCAAAATCTGTGCTCCTGCTTGTCTGTCTACCTTGGTCTTCCAACAGTGATCACCTTTGAGTTTCCACTCAGCAGCAAGATCCTGCTCCAACATTCCTGTCTGGTTCCCCTTCTTTCTCTCCACCTCCTTCCCTAACCCCTCCTCCTCCTTTCCAGCAGAGCACAGCTGCTGGGAGGCTGCGTAGTACAGAGAAGGGGCTTGTGAGTCAATGTGGATGGAAGTCTGCAGGGAACATTTCTGCATATGTTTCTCTAGCTTTCCCCTCATGACCAAGAGCCACTTTTTACTCATTTGTATACTTTCAAGGCACAGTACAATGCCTGACCCAGTATGTAATGCTTTTGAATTATTAAACTGGAATAAGTCACAGATTATTCATTCATGCTTGATTTATTAGTTGACCATCTATTGAGAACTATGAGCTAATTAGCTGGAAGGAAAAAAAAAGATGAACAAAATTTCTTTCCTTCCACAGAAATCCTCGCAATGAGTGGGGAGATAGATTTATAAACTTATAACAACAATAATAAAACACTCAACATATTTATGTAGGAAATGTTATAAAAGCAGATAAGATAGAAAGATTTACTCACTGTTCTTAGGAGAGGAGAAAAGTGAAAATGCAATTGAATTTTGAAGAATGACCATTTAAGAAGCACAAAATTTGAGTCAAGGAAATTGCAGTATGATCCAGCTCCTCCTGGACATCTTACTGTTCATTCAAGAGAGGGTTACCCCCGATGGCTCAGTGGGTAAAGAATCCACTTGCAATTCAGGAGACACAGTAGACACAGGTTCCAGCCCCTAAATCAAGAAGATCCCATGGAGGAGGAAATGGTAACCCACTCCAGTATCCTTGCCTAAAAAATTTCACGGACAGAATAGCCTCGTGGGCTACAATCCAGAGACTCAACAGAGTCAGGCATGACTAACCAAGCAAGCACAGCACAGCACAGCACACCCAATGAAATGAAAACAAATGTCCACACCAACATTTATGTAATCAAATGTCATAGTGGCATTAGTCATTATAGCCAAACAGTAGAAACAACTCAAATGTCCATTAATGGCTGTCTGGGGAGCCCTTACAAATAGCTGTGAAAAGAAGAAAAGTGAAAAGCAAAGGAGAAAAGGAAAGATATAAGCATCTGAATGCAGAGTTCCAAAGAACAGCAAGAAGAGATAAGAAAGCCTTCCTCAGCGATCAATGCAAAGAAATAGAGGAAAACAGCAGAATGGGAAAGACCAAAGATCTCTTCAAGAAAATTAGAGATACCAAGGGAACATGTCATGCAAAGATGGGCTCGATAAAGGACAGAAATGGTATGGACCTAACAGAAGCAGAAGATATTAAGAAGAGGTGGCAAGAATACACAGAAGAACTGTACAAAAAGATCTTCATGACCCAGATAATCACGACGGTGTGATAACTCACCCAGAGCCAGACATCCTGGAATGTGAAGTCAAGTGGGCCTTAGAAAGCATCACTACGAACAAAGCTAGTGGAGGTGAAGGAATTACAGTTGAGCTGTTTCAAGTCCTGAAAGATGATGCTGTGAAAGTGCTACACTCAATCTGCCAGCAAATTTGGAAAACTCGGCAGTGGCCACAGGACTGGAAAAGGTCAGTTTTCATTGCAATTCTGAAGAAAGGCAATGCAAAAGAATGCTCAAACTACCACACAATTGCACTCATCTCACACACTAGTAAAATAATGCTCAAAATTCTTCAAGCCAGGCTTCATCAATACGTGAACCGTGAACTCCCTGATGTTCAAGCTGGTTTTAGAAAAAGCAGAGGAACCAGATATCAAATTGCCAACATTTGCTGGATCCATGAAAAAAGCAAGAGAGTTCCAGAAAAACATCTATTTCTGCTTTATTGACTATGCCCAGGCCTTTGACTGTGTGGATCACAATAAACTGTGGAGAATTCTGAAAGAGATGGGAATACCAGACCACCTGGCCTGCCTCTTGAGAAACCTATATGCAGGTCAGGAAACAACAGTTAGAACTGGACATGGAACAACAGACTGGTTCCAAATAGGAAAAGGAGTACATCAAGGCTGTATATTGTCACCCTGCTTATTTAACTTATATGCAGAGCACATCATGAGAAATGCTGGACTAGAAGAAGCACAAGCTGGAATCAAGATTGCTGGGAGAAATATCAATTACCTCAGATATGCAGATGACACCACTCTTATAGCAGAAAGTGAAGAGGAACTAGAAAGCCTCTTGATGAACATGAAAGAGGAGAGTGAAAAAGTTTGCTTAAAGCTCAACATTCAGATGGGGAAACAGTGGAAACAGTGTCAGACTTTATTTTGGGGGGCTCAAAAATCACTGCAGATGGTGATTGCAGCCATGAAATTAAAAGACGCTTGCTCCTTGGATGGAAAGTTATGACCAACCTAGATAGCATATTCAAAAGCAGAGACATTACTTTGCCAACAAAGGTCTATCTATTCAAGGCTATAGTTTTTTCCAGTGGTCATATATGGATGTGAGTGTTGGACTGTGAAGAAAGCTGAGCCCCAAAGAATTGATGCTTTTGAACTGTGGTGTTGGAGAAGACTCTTGAGAGTTCTTGGACTGCAAGGAGATCCAACCAGTCTATTCTAAAGGAGATCAATCCTGGGTGTTCATTGGAAGGACAGATGTTGAAGCTGAAACTCCAATAGTTTGGTCACCTCATGCAAAGAGTTGATTCATTAGAAAAGACTGTGATGCTGGGAGGGATTGGTGGCAGGAGGAGAAGGGGACGACAGAGGATGAGATGCCTGGATGGCATCACTGAATTGATGGACATGAGTTTCAGTAAACTCCGGGAGTTTGGTGGTTGTCAGGGAGGCCTGGCGTGCTGCAATTCATGCGGTTGCAAAGAGTCAGACATGACTGAGCGACTGAACTGAACTGAACTGAACTGATAAATGAAATAAAAAAAATGTGGAAACTGTATGCAATGGAATATTCAGTAGTAAAAACTACTGATATGTGCTACAATGTGGATGAACCTAGACAATACTATGTTAAATGAAACAAACTGTATTAGAAATGTTTAAAGAACTTTTATAATGCTCTTCACTATATAGCATGCTAAAAACAGGCAAAACTGTAGGGACTGAAATCTTAATGGTTGCTTAGAGTTGGGGAATCATTAGGGAAATATAGAGAGTGATTTTTAATGGAACAGGGTTTCTTTTGGGTGTGACTAGAATTCTCTAAAATTGATTGTGGAGATTATTTCACATCTCTGTGAATATACTAAAAGACACAAATGTGTACTTCAAACAGCTGGTGAATGAATTATATTAATATCACAATAAAATCATTTTACAAATAAAGAAACAAAATGAACAGGCAATCCAAAGATTTGCTATAAATTTTCATGTGGAATTGTTACAGCCAGGATGTTTAGTTGTAATCTGCTGCTGCTAAGTCTCTTCAGTCATGTCTGACTCTGTGCGACCCCAGAGATGGCAGCCCACCAGGCTCCCCCGTCCCTGGGATTCTCCAGGCAAGAACACTGGAGTGGGTTGCCATTTCCTTCTCCAATGCATGAAAGTGAAAATGAAAGTGAAGTCGCTCAGTCGTGTCCGACTCTTAGCGACCCCCTGGACTGCAGCCTACCAGGCTCCTCTGTCCATGGGATTTTCAAGACAAGAGTACTGGAGTGGGGTGCCGTTAATTGTTATACTGCATATCAAATATTCTTAGAATAACAAAATCTTTAGAGAGGAAGAAATTGACAATGCATGAGAGGGATGCAGGGGAGAAAGCAGATGGAGGAGAAAGATCTATAGACTGAGGTCCCTGAAAAACTTGTGAGCAGATGGCATCTGGAACATGGAAACATGGGAGGATTACCTCTTTCACCAGGAGGGGGAGGGATGTAGCTGAAGATGGATAGGAAAGCAGGTATACTAATAGGCGGAGTTAGGAAGGGTTGAGCGTTTATACCATGTGGGCTCTATTGACTCTAGGAAGCATAGCATCTTCTTTCTGAGTGTTGAAAGAAAGAGGAGGGTTGATAGATTGAGCAGCAGAGACAGCTGCCAGACTGACAAAGCAAATACTCACCAAGCCTTTTATTCACCCATTGTGCCATAACAGTGTTGCTAAAATGAAATACCTGAAATAAGTGGACAATCTTAGTATGAGGCTTAATATTAATAAAATTCCAGGAAATAGAATATCAGTTTTCATGACAATCTCAATGGAAAAAAATTATGAACAACTCAAGACATTTTTCTTAACTATGATTCCATTTGTATGGTTCCATGTTCCATGTAAACTTAACTTTTGCAAAAAAAAAAAAAGTAAATTCCTTTTTTAAAGGAAGTCCAAGCTAAGAAGATAATTCTTTACAATAAAGTAAATGAGAAGGAAAACAATAGTTATAAAAAATAAATCCAAATGTATGGAAGCACAAATAAAAATATAAAGATACTAATAACACACATATTGCATTATATGTCAGGCTCTGTTCTAAGCAACACACACACTTATTTAATACTTAAAAAATCATATCTGTTGAATAAGCTACACATAAATTCCATTATTTTTTATTTTTATTTTATTATTATTATTATTTTTACTTTACAATATTGTATTGGTTTTGCCATACATCCACATGAATCTGCCACGATTCACTTGCTGTACATCAGAAACTAACACAACATTGTAAATCAAGTATACTCCAATAAAAATTTTTTTAAGAAAAAAAAAATCCTATCTGTTGGATATATACTCACAGTTTAAATAAAGATGAGGCATAGAGCAGTTAGGTAGTTTGGAAAAATTCACATAGGTGGTAGGTATGAAGGGAAAGGTTCACTCTCAGGCAGGCATCTCCACAACCACCTTGCAACACTAGATACGCTTAAGAAATGTCCAGGAAGTATAAACTATCCTTTGTGTCTGAAATGAATATAGGGTTTCTAGTGAACAGTGTCATAAGAGGATGCTAGAATGGTAGGCTGGGATGTTTGTTATTATCCTCAGATACGGAGCCCAAATTAGTACCATACCAGCTGAGTGGCTGTTCCAAGCATTTATTTATACAGAACTGCAAAACATCACCGAGTGCCAGCATATTATGAGAAAGTTAAGAACATAGAGAAAAGTATATTTACCGGGATTCTTCTCAGAAAAAAACTCTGAATCCATTGTCAAAGAAAACTGATTGGCTCCTTGGGACAAAGGATGATATCCCAGAGGAATACCTTCAAGCAACAACAGATGAGACAGCTGGTAACTGCTTTGGGTACTGAAATAAAATTAGTATAAAATAAATGGCACTCATCTCATGCATCAGTTGGATAGATCTTGACAACTGAATATGCCTTTGAAATCATCTCCCACAACAACATAAGATATAGACTATCTTCATCTTCCAGAAAGTTCCATATAACCTTATAGTTAGTTCTCTCTCCCACACACTATCTGTTCTCTCACCATAGATTAGCTTTGCTTATGTTTGGATTTCATATAAAGGAAGTATAAAGTACAGAATTTTTTTCTAGTTTCTTTCACTTAGCATACTGTTTTTGAAGTTCATTCATGTTGCTGTGTGAAACAGTTATTTGTTCTTTTTTTATTACTGAGCAATATTTCATTGTGTGAATGTAGAACAATTTGTTTACGCATTTTCCTACTGAAAGTCGTTAGTGCTTTCTTTTCAAGTGAAGTGAAGTGAAGTGAAGTCGCTCAGTCGTGTCCGACTCTTTGCGACCCCATGGACTGTAGCCTACCAGGCTCCTCCCTCCATGGGATTCTCCAGGCAAGAGTACTGGAGTGGGTTGCTATTTCCTTCTCCAGGGGATCTTCCCGACCCAGGAAATGAACCTGGGTCTCCCGCATTCCAGGCAGACACTTTAACCTCTGAGCCACCAGGGAAGCCCAAGCTTGGGGCAATTATACGGTTTCTTTTGAATTATTTTTGTGTACATGTGTTTTTATTTTTTTTGGCAAACATGTAGGAATAGAATTCTACATCATAGGATGTGAGTAACTTGATTCTGAGAGAGTCATTTCCTAGGCAGGTTGGTAAGAAGTCTAGGGGTCTTCAAGGAGAGAGGGGTCTGGAATTCTCAAGGAGGAAGAAAGGACAAACTTTTTCCTTCTCTACATTCCTTAAGATTATATAACAACAGTGTATTCTGCCTGAGGACACTCTCTGGATTAAACCTTCTGGTTAATTCTGTTATCTTAAAATGTAAATTATGGGAGTAGGTCTGGTGAGGTCTTTACAACCTCCAGACATTCTTCGGATTCATTGGAGAGTATATAACTTCATTGCTAACACTAACAAGGGGGTACTCTTTCTACCCCCTTCTGATGCCTATGTCAGAAGCTTTCTCTATCTCCTTTATACTTTAATAAAACTTTATTACCCAAAAGCTCTGAGCGATCAAGCCTCGTCTCTCACCCCGGATTGAATTCTTCTCCTCTGGGGGCCAAGAATCCCGGCATTGTGATTCAACAACAACCTTTCAATTACCTCCCCTGAAAGATCAATCTGGATGTTAATAGAACTTTATTTGGCAGAATAAGTTAAGCAAGTTCGGGACCAGAGCTGAATTATGTATAAAAGTTGGAGGGAGGATGGGTTCTTTCTTCTGCCCCTTATCACATGGATGCTCAGCCTCATCCATAAATAATAAATGAACAAATATTGAAAAGCTATTGGTTTGAAGGAATGATAAATTAATAATCTACTAGAGGAAGCAAAATGTCTTAATCTGATTTAAATATACCATAGATATGAATGTAGATTTGTTTTGAAGAATTAAGTGACATGATTGAATCTATGTCTAATGATAATAACTTTTGTATATTTTGAAAGGTGAACATAGAATGGGAAAAAATTTAAGGGCTATTTCAAAACTCTAGATGAAAATGAATGAGATCAGCATCTTCAGGAATCCTTAGGAGGGAACTGAATTCAGAAGATATATAGACCCCACTTTTGATTTCCCTGGTGGCTCAGACGGTAAAGTGTCTGTCTACAATGTGGGAGACCCGGGTTCAGTCCCTGGGTTGGGAAGATTCCCTGGAGAAGGAAATGGCAATCCACTCCAGTACTCTTGCCTGGAAAACCCCATGGACAGAGGAGCCTGGTGGGCTACAGTCCACAGGGTCGCACAGAGTCGGACACGACTGAGCGACTTCACTTTCACTTTGAATGTGTGGGTGTACACATATGAATCCATGCACATGCATGTATGTTGCAGCAGAAACTAATTTTGTAATAGTACTTTTTTCTCATTCATTGCAGTTACTGTATCCACAATAGATTCTGTATTACAGATCCAGCTTAGTCAAAATGCTCAGAGTAGCTGGGTATCCCCATCCTGGAAGGCTTATGTTGTGTACTGATCCAATGCATATCTGGTGAGACCCATAACACTTGATATAGCATGACTTTTTAGTTTGTGTCAGAATGCTTCAAAACTCCTGGCCTTTCGGACATGGTAGTTGAGCAATTGCTCCAGTGCTCTAGTAACAGTTCTGAAAACCACAAAAAACAAAACATCCAGCTGATGTGAATATCAAACTCTGACCCAGGCCTTAACAGTACTTCTTTTATTGTGTTTCTCGGCCATTTTCACATATAAAATAGGCAAGGATTGGTTAGAGATGAACTTTTAAATATCAGATTCAGAGAAAGACCTCAAAATATTTTATTTTTCAGCCCAAAAAGTCCTGAAAGAGCTTATCTTTTTCTTCTCCTTGCTGTGTCAGGCTTTGCATCTCTGCTAGCTGTCATGTCCAACCATGATCTCTACCTCTAACTAAAATAAAGCTGGATGGTCATGGTTCAGGTCATTTTAATGGACTGTACAGTCTCACTGTTTATTCAAGGTATTGACCCACGACTCTAGAAGATATGAAAAAACTTAAAGAAAAATTGAATTAGAAAGAGCCATTTCTTTTATGTTTTCTTCAACTTGTGATCAGTATGTTCACAGAAACTCCACTATCCAAGTTTATCACATTATCTACCTCATAAATTCACTGTGGATGGTTAACCTATTATTTATATTATCTCCATTCTTTTCTTTAGTCTATCTTTTACTTGAGTATTTTTCAAAATTAAAACTAGATCTGGAATCAATCTTCTATTATTAAAAATCAAGGATGTTACTTTAAATATTTGGTACTTGCTGAGCAGAAATGCAACCCCTGATTGCTTAACTAGTAGGAGCTCTTATTCCAGGCTGCAGGTTGGTAGCTTTCATAAACAGGGTGGTACATTATTTTTGTACGTCACTAGTTAGTCATGGCCGTTGTACTCTGGGAGGTCAGGAACCAGAGTGGCAGTGCGTATGTTGAGAATATGACTTTATTTGGAAGGTAACATGCCTCCAGAGTCACCAGGAGAAGTGTATGCTAACTCTGGCCCTGAAATGCTTTCATTGATTTTGCAAACAATTTATGTAGCAGCTGTGAACACCAATCACACTGCAATAGCATCAAGAGGAAAAACAGGCTTTCCTGCACGTTAGAGAAATTTTGCTTAACCTTGGATGGCTAGCTTAGCAAGCTCTGATGTATTTACTTCCATACACAGTGAAAAGCAAGCCATGAAGGTTCTAGTTTTTTTTAAAAAGAGATGCTCTGCTGTATAAAACGACGTAGGATTCTTCACCTTGGCTCATCTTTCAATAAATTGAAATTCCAGGCTTGAAACAAAAACTGCTGAGGAGACTGTTAGGATGCTTCAAGTTCCACTCTCTATACAGAGAAGACTTCAAACTGTAGTCAGAATGACAAATCAGAATGACTCATCTAATTAGGTAGAAAAGGAGTACAATCTTTATTGGAAAAAGAAATAAAAGCCTATATTGGCCTATAATTTCTCTTGCAACTAGATCAGTTGACTTGAATTTGAGTATCTAGAACTTAAGTCTCACCTTCAGAACCACAATACCTCCTCCATAATAAATGGAAATTGTTCCATAAGACCCAGTTCAGTTCAATTCACTCAATCGTGTCTGATACTTTGCAACTCCATGGACTGCAGCACACCAGGCTTCCTGTCCATCACCAACTCCTGGAGTTCACTCAAACTCATGTCCATCAAGACGGTGATGCCATCCAGCCATCTCATCCTCTGTTGTCCCCTTCTCCTCCTGCCTTGAATCTTTCATAAACAGGGTGGTACATTATTTTTGTGCATCACTAGCTAGTTATGGTCAGGGTCTTTTCCAAAGAGTCAGTTCTTCGTATCAGGTGGCCAAAGTATTGGAGCTTTAGCTTCAGCATCAGTCCCTCCAATGAATATTCAGGACTGATTTCCTTTAGGATTGACTGGTTTGATCTTCTTGCTGTCCAAGAGGCTCTCAAATATTGGAGCATTAGCTTCACTATCAGTCCCTCTGGTGAATAATCAGGACTGATTTCCTTTAGGATGGACTGGTTGGATCTTGCTTTCCAAGGGACTCCTCTCCATCACCACAGTTCAAAAACATCAACTCTTTGGTGCTCAGCTTTTTTTACGGTCCAACTCTCACATTCATACATGACTACTTGAAAAACCATAGCTTTGACTAGATGGACTTTGTCACCAAAGTAATGTCTCTGCTTTTCAATATGCTGTCTAGGTTGGTCATAACTTTTCTTCTAAGGAGCAAGCATCTTTTAATTTCATGGGTGCAGTCACCGTCTGCAGTGATTTTAGAGCCCAAGAAAATAGTCTCTTACTGTTTCCATTGTTTCTCTATTTGTCATGAACTGATGGGACTAGATGCCATGATTTTCATTTTTTAAATGCTGAGTTTTAAGCCAGCTGCTTCAGCCTCCTCTTTCACTTTCATCAAGAGGCTCTTTAGTTCCTCTTCACTTTCTGCCATAAAGATGTTGTCATGCACATATCTTAGGTTATTGATATTATTCCTTGCAGTCTTGATTCCAGCTTGTGCTTCATCCAGATTGGCATTTCACATCATGTACTCTGAATATAAGTTAAATAAGCAAGGTGACAGTATACAGCCTTGATGTACCGCTTTCCCCATTTGGAGCCAGTCTGTTTTTCCATGTCTGGTTCTAACTGTTGCTTCTTGACCTACATACAGATTTCTCAGGACGCAGGTCAGGTGGTCTGGTATTCCCATCTCTTGAAGAATTTTCCACAGTTTGTTGTGATGCAGTCAAAGGATTTTGCATCGTCAATGAAGATGTAGATTTTTTCCTGGAATTCTCTTGCTTTTTGTATGATCCAGTGGATGCTGGCAATTTGATCTCTGGTTCCTCTGCCTTTTCTAAATCCATCTTGAAAGTCTGGAAGTTCTTGGTTCAAGTTCTGTTCAGCCGAGCTTGGAGAATTTTGAGCATTACTTTGCTAGCATGTGAGATGAGTTAAGCGTGTGGCAATTTGAGCATTCTTTGTCACTACCTTTCCTTGGGATTGGAATGAAAACTGACCTTTTCCAGCCCTGTGGCCACTGCTGAATTTTCCTAATTTGCTGGCATATTGACTGCAGCACTTTAACAGAATTATCTTTTAGGATTTGAAATAGCTCAGCAGGAATTCTATCACCTCTCCTAGCTTTGTTCGTAGTGATGCTTCCTAAGGTCCACTTGACTTTTCACTCCAGGATGTCTGGCTTTAAGTGAGTGATCACACCATCATGGTTATCTGGGTCATTAACATCTTTTTTGTATAGTTCTTCTGTGTATTCTTGCTACCTCTTCTTAATATCTTCTGTTAGGTCCATACCATTTCTGTCCCTTATTGTGCCCATCTTTACATACCAAGGGAAATTTTCCCTTGGTATTGCCCACACAATAACTCAGTAAGGGCTGAATAAATCCAAATTCTGTGATACAAACTGCAATGAAATGTTGAAAGTTTATTCACAATGATGGTAATCTGTCAGCTAATTTCCAATAGAGATTGCACATTATATTTCTCATTAAATTGTCTTCACAAAAAACAATGGATAGTAGCTTGCTTTGAAGGTATTTTACTCTTCAGACATCTATACATAGGGAACAGTATTTTAAAATTATTTATATATAATATGTCTTATAAAATAATCTTTTTGAAGGAAAACATTAATTATCAGAAATCAGAATAATTTGGAGTAAGGTATCCTCCGAAGAATTGATGCTTTTGAACTGTGGTGTTGGAGAAGACCCTTGAGAGTCCCTTGGACTGCAGGGAGATCCAACCAGTCCATCCTAAAGGAGACCAGTCCTGGGTGTTCATTGGAAGGACTGATGCTGAAGCTGAAACTCCAATACTTTGGCCACCTCATGTGAAGAGTTGACTCACTAGAAAAGACCCTGATGCTGGGAGGGATTGGGGGGAGGAGGAGAAGGGGACGACAGAGGATGAGATGGCTGGATGGCATCACCGACTCAATGGACATGAGTTTGAGTGAACTCTGGGAGTTGGTGATGGACAGGGAGGCCTGGCGTGCTGTGATTCATGGGGCCACAAAGAGTCGGACACGACTGAGTGACTGAACGGAACTGAACTGATCCTCCTTACTAAGGTATCCTCAAAAAATCTTTTTGATAGTGTTCATCAGTTTAGGCATTGTTCAAATATTCTATCTGCCTGTCTTACAAAAAACTTATCTCAAGTACCCTAAGACCCCTGGTGGCTCAGACAATAAAGCATCTGTCTGCAATGCAAGACACTTGGGTTCGATCTCAGGGTTGGGAAGATCCCCTGGAGCAGGGAATGGCAGCCCACTCCAGTACTCTTGCCTGGAAAATCCCATGGGCGGAGGAGCCTGATAGGCTATAGTCCACAGGGTCGCAGAGTCAGACATGACTGAGAGACTTCACTTTCACTTTTCACCCTGAGACCCACCAGAATGCTACCAAACACCAGGTGGAGTGGATTCTGAGAGGCAATTTTTACAGATATGACCTATTCATCCTATGTATGTAAGTGTTAGTTGCTTAGTTGTGTCCGACTCTTTGCAACCCCATTGACTGTAGCCCACCAGGCCCCTCTGTCCATGGGATTCTCCAGGCAAGAACACTGGAGTGGGTTGCCATTTTCTTCTCCAAAAGGATCTATAGAAAGAAAGAAAGTGAAGTCACTCAGTTGTGTCTGACTCTTTGCAACCCCATGGACTGTAGCCTACCAGCCTCCTCTATCCATGGAATTTTTCAGACAAGAGTAATGGAGTGGGTTGCCATTTCCTTCTCCATTATTGATCCTATAGAAAATACCAAAAGTTAAAAAAAAACAAAAGTTTTTTTGTTTACACAGTTAGGACTAAATCATATATCAATTTTATACTTTTGTATAGAAAAATAAAAATATTGCTATAAAGAATTCATAAACACCATTTATTGTCATATAATATTTCAGTGGAGAATCATGACTTAGATATTTCTATTCCACTCTACTGTGAAATAGAATCTACTGTGGTGACAAATGTCTTTGAGTATAAGATACATCATGACGTGGCAGAAAATGTATGATACTCAGGAATCAGACAAATACAATTTCAAATTTCATCCACTTATTTGAAAGAATATGTGACTTAAGACATATTATTTTAGACTTTCCCAATCTTAGATCTCTCACACTTCAAATGGATGTTATATCTACCTAGTCAGGCTGTTGTAATAGTTAATTAAGAAAATATTTTCAGAATATCCAGGAAAAGGCTTGATATTTATTACCATGATTAAATTATTTTATCTATTGCTATTATCATCTTTATTGTGCTAAAGACCTAAGTCAGATGCCATATAATCAGCATCACTGAAGGATAGTTTAATAATTGATTATGCATACTGGCTATTCCTTAGAACCATTTTTATTAATTTTTTTTTTGTTAGCTGAAATGTTAATGTCCCCTTATATTTCTATCTGTTGTTGCTTTATATATTTTAATACATTAATATAATATTTAATATGTTGCTTGATACATTTAAGTTAGTTTTTGTCAAAACTTCAAAATGGATTATTATTCCAGTGAATATCCTATTTATGTCTGGATCTTGGAAATATATTTGGGACACTGTTTATATTTGCCTAATATTATCTTTGCCCAGACCTTTATTTGCAATGATATTGCACCATGCATCTTAATTTTTGAAGCATATAGCCAAGTTTTGTTCTTTAATTCAATTGAGATTTGTTTTATAATGAATTTTTTTTTCAATATTCAGTTTAACAAATTCTCCCAAATGTTTTTATTTACTTCCTAGGAGTAAGAACACTGTTTTGGGGACCAGCACATGGGTTAGAGGTCTCTGAGAGTCAGGCCACATATTATTGAGACAATGTTTCTCTTATTGTAATTGACGTTTCCAAGATCCAAGACTTATGCCTGAAAGACAGCTAAATGAAGCAGAAAAGAAGCACAAGTAAAGATGGACAGAGAAAATGAAAAACAGGACAGAGGATATGTATGGAGAGAAAAGTTTACATTTTATTTTAAGAATGAGTCTGAAAATACATAATTATTAGAATTCCCCCTTTATACTTTTCATTGTACATAATTTGGAAAACAATAAGGTTTAACAGGTTATTTTAGCTTGGATTCTATTATCTTCATGTGGTATACGTCTTGTTTAAAGAACTTTTTGTTTTCATCTTCCATTCTGTTTTTTGGAGGAACTATACAAACTAAATATATTTTGTCCATAATTTCTGCAATAGTTTCAATGGCATGTATTCAATTTTTAATTGCAGTAAGGAATATCTTGTGTTTTTAAGCACTTTTAAATTATATTTACTTAAAATTCATAAAATTATCTAATTTTTTAAAAAATAAGGAGATTTTTAAAGTTTATCATTATTCAAGGAGAATCTGTTTTCTCTTTATATCCATCTATCCATTATATCCCATGCCTCAGCCGTCTCCCTAGTTTTCTGTAATACAATTCAGGGGATATAAATCTGCATTTTTTAAGACTCTTTTCAACAGCAAGTTTTTTTTTCCACCTAATTGTTATGCATTTAACTTTGGATCCAAATTCCATAGATATTTAAATTATTTCATTGGCTTTTTTTTTTTTTTTTGGTTTAAATATTTATCATCAGTCTCTTTTATCTACAACTCATCATCATTAAATTCTAAACTTTGATTCAATAATTGAAGGGCATCTATCTAGGAAGGATGATTTGATAGAAAATCTACTTTTATTTCCACAAACATTTAAACCACCTTGCTATACATTTCTGGAGAAGGCGATGGCACCCCAGTCCAGTACTCTTGCCTGGAAAACCCCATGGATGGAAGAGCCTGGTAGGCTGCAGTCCATGGGATCGCGAAGAGTCAGACACGACTGAGCAACTTCACTTTCATTTTTCACTTTAGAGCATTGTAGAAGGAAATGGCAACTCACTCCAGCGTTCTTGCCTGGAGAATCTCAGGGACGGGGGAGCCTGGTGGGCTGCTGTCTATGGGGTCTCACAGAGTCGGACACAACTGAAGCGACTTAGCAGCAGCAGCAGCAGCTATACATTTAACCCATGAAAATCAATTTGGCTACACAAAGATATCATGAGTAGTAACTTTTATTTTACTGTTTTCCAGAAGCTCAGACTGTGCAAAGAAATCTAAAGTCAATGTAAGTTGTACTCATTTTTAATTTATTCCTAAATGTGTAAGGTAATTTTAAATATGCCCTGAATATGGGTAGATAATCAAGCTTTTCTTAAATTTCTTGAACCACACCATTTTCAGTTCAGTTCAGTTTTTTTTTTTTTTGCTCAGGATTCTATTCATGAGTTTTATTATTTCCTTAAAAGAGGAATATTGCCTTTGCTTCATTTTCTCATATTTATCTTCATCATTTTTCTCTCTTTATACTCTTGTCTGTGATCCAGAAATGTATCTTCAGTTTTATTTACTAAACCTGAACAAGTTGCTCATTCACAAACAAACTTTGCTCCCATTGCCCTGTTCTGATGATCTGCTACATATTCAGACAGTAGATATCTATTTATATTGTGTTGCTTTGAATCCAAAATATTCTTATTATACCTTCAGGAAACAGCTTAAAGCAATACCAGTTTATTATCTCACAGACCTGGATGTCAGAGTTTGAAATGGGCTTCAGTTCAAGTCTGAGATGGGCTAACAAGTTGTTGGCAGGGCTGTGTTTCTTCTGGAGCTTCTTGGGGAGAATCCATTCCTTTGCCTGCTCCAGCTTCTAGAGGTCACTTGCATTTCTTATCTGGTGCTCCTTCATCCACTTTCAAAAACAGAAACATAGCATCTTCAAATCTCTGATTCTACCACTTCTCTTTTTCACTGTATAAAAATCTTTGCTTATAATTATACTGATTACGGTGGACCCATCCAGATACTCAGGAAAATCTCCCCATTTCAAGATCTTTGAGCACTTCTGAAGAATCCTTTTGCCAAGTAAGGCAACACAGTCACAGATTCTGGGGTTTAGGGCATGGGCGTCATTGTTGTTTAGTTGATAAGTCATATCTGACTCTTTGCAATCCCATGGACTGTAGCCCACCAGGCCCCTCTGTCTATGGGGTTTCCCAGTCATGAATACTGCAGTGGGTAGCCATTTCCTTCTCCAGAGGATTGTCCCAACACAGGGATCAAACCTACATTTCCTGCTCGGCAGGTGGATTCTTTACCACTGAGTCACCTGGGAAGCCCATACATGGGCATCATTAGAGGTCCTATTCCAGCAGAATAGAAGCATGTATTTGCAATTTATATCTTCTTATGATATGAAATTGGCCATCAGATGGACAGAAAGAATCTGATTAAATACTATGATTATTGGATATACTGTTACAAGATATGTCAGAATATTAACTTTTGGTGAAATTCATTTCTGAGCTTATTTTTTTAGGACTGCAAACTTCAGAACTGAGTAACAGAAAACTTTTCCTCACACATGAAGCCAGAACTATCATTTGTCAAAATTTCTTATTAACCAGATGTTTTTAGGGCACTTGAGGCTATTAGATAATTGAGCAACTTCCTTTTTGTCTCTTGATATTCCTATTTCAGGAATATTTATTAAAGTGCTTATAAACAGTTGGTGTACATGAAACAGCTCTGACTTAAATTTTAAGTCTGTTTTGATTAACATCTGTGTATATATTTTAATATTAGAAATAAGAAAGCTAGCAAAGAAGGGAGAGTGATGTGACATCCTTAAAACACAGGAAAATGTAAGTTATTTAGGAAGTTGGAGAAATTGAAAAACATTTCAATCCCTAGTATATCATTTAATTCAAGATAACTTTAAGCATATAAGAATATTAAAGAAGTATTACAAAGCACATTAAAATAATAAGGACCTTTGTAAAAAGATATTTTAGTCTCATGGCAAATTTCAGTGTTGAAAAGCATTATAAGCCTTTTATGTGCTCAGTGGGGGAGAAGGCAGTGACAATGGATGAAGTCTGCAGTGGGTGTGGACCACAAATTAACTCTCCCTCTTTTTGATGTTTTATTTGGATTCTTCTGAATTAGCATGCTAGAAAATATCAGGCTTTACCAGAAACATGTGGAAAATGTGTTCTCAATATTATTTCTATTTTCTTAGTATCACTGGAAAATAAGGAAAGAGTCCTTCTGTTCATCCAAGGAAACTGACAGATATTTGCCAAATAAAATCCTATTACATGCATTCATAAAGACCATGGGTTAAGTATATTGCTTTTCTTATTTTCATTCCTAAATACTATTTTATTATGACTGCAGAAAATAAGAGAACCAACATTCTCTTTATCTGGTTCTGTGAAGGCAAATGTCAAGATGTTTTATGCTTAAAATGTAAAAACATAAACAGAAAGACAAAGAAGGAAGAAAAGCAGAACATTTCTAGAGTGGAGTTCCCTTTTAATCAGCTGGTCAAAGGACAGGATTTACATATATTTTAATTATAGGGAGAAGAAATAAAGAAAAATGGGAGAGAAGAAGTTTTGTATAGTTGTACGTATATACGTGGGGCTTCCCAGGTGGCACTAGTGGTAGAGAACTTGCCTGCCAATGTGAAATACATGAGACATGGGTTTGATCCCTGGGTTGGTCAGATCCCCTGGAAGAGGGCGTGGAGACCTACTCCAGTATTTCTGCCTGAAGAATCTGGTGGACAGAGGAGCCTGGTGAGCTCCAGTGCATGGGGCTTGCACAGAGTTGGACATGACTGAAGAGACTTAACACGCACATATGTACATAGTTGCTAGTCGCTAGTCAAAGTCGCTCAGTTGTGTCTGGCTCTTTGCAACCTCATGGACTCTACAGTTCATTGAATTCTCCTGGCCAGAATACTGAAGTGGGTAGCCTTTCCCTTCTCCAGGGGATCTTCACAACCCAGGTGTGGAACCCAGGTCTCTATTGTAGGCAGATTCTTTACCAGCTGAGCCACAAGGGAAGCCCAAGAATACTGGAGTGGCTAGCCTATCCAGGGGATCTTTCCAACCCAGGAATTGAATTGGGGTCTCCTGCATTGCAGGTGGACTCTTTACCAACTGAGCTATCAGGGAAGCCCATGTATATACATACACACATATATATTCTGTCTCTTCAGATATAAAAAGACACATTTGAAGGAGTATTTCATATTTCAAATAAAAAGTCTATTTTAGTGTTAATGTGGAAAGGGACCACTTCCTGGTCCTTTTTGTGCTTTCTGTTCCCATCGCCCATCCATCTGTGATATCCAGGTATTTAGTAATAACACTGGGAAGCAGGAAGCCTAGCTTTTATCTGGATTCAGCTGTGTAGCCCAGCAACTCAGGACCAGACTCAACACAGGATTTTCTGTTCAGTAGAAGAAGAAATGTTATTGTAACTGGGTTATTGGCATTTTTCTCTTCACGAGTTTGTTCACTCATTTGTTAGCTCAAGCAATAGTTATTATGTGATTCCTGGATTGGGAGAAACCATTGTAGAAGGCTAGAGGATCACAAAAGGAATAATGATTTTTTTTAAGCTGGTGTTAAAATTTTTATGAGCACATAGTAAGATACTTTGGAATTATAGTGGTTACAAGTAAGAAAAATGACCAGGGTGAGGCCATGGGGGTGAGTAGCTATAGTGGAGGAGAGGTATACATCAGGGAGCATATGAGGCCACTGAAAAATTGAGAGGCCAGGGAGCTGGATGGTTGCAACCCGAGTACTGAATTCTTGAAGAATTATGGGAGGAGTTGAAGTAAATGTAAGGTCAGGTTCATGTGGAGTGAGTGAAATTTCTCTTAGATGTGGGAGCCTGCTTTGAATGAGGAATGTTCATTGAGAGGTCTGTATATGAGAGCAACAAGGATGGGAAAGAATGGTGTTTCTAGGTGGCATGTCTTTCAAGATGATCACTTTAGAAAGGGGTCCAAAACCTCTGGGTTCTAATGCCTGATGATCTAAGGTGAAACTGATGTACTAACAATAGAAATAAAGTTCAAAATAAAAGTAATGCACTTGAATAATCTGGAAATCAGCCCCTGCCCCATTCATGGAAAAGTTATCTTCCAGGAAACTGGTCCCTAGTCCCAAGAATGTTGGGAATGGTTGCTTCAGAGAATCATGGAGTAATGCCTATGATCAAGACTCAGGAGGACCTTGATCACACCTCCTAGCCCTGAGGATTAAGAGTGAGCAGCTGGCATGTGAGAGGACTGGAAGGAAGCACCAGGTGTCATAGTAAGACTAGGAGACAGTGTACATGAGATAGACCCTCTCCATGGTCAGTTGGAGTCCCAAAGAGAGGTAGTCAATGAAAATAGGGGATAAATGTAATTCTAATTTAGTCTTGTTCTTACGCACAGGACATATTTCCTCCAGCCCTCACTGAAGCCTGACATTTGAAAATGGTCAGGATCCATTATAGATGGCAGCTGCAGTTACATCCAAGTGCAGAACTCATTTTGCCTTCCTCCTTATCTGGACACAGGGGTAAAAACTCAGAGGAGGTCAAATAGAAATAGGACAGTAGCCATAATAGGAACAATAATAAGCTCATTTCTTCTTTCTCTTATGGCTTTACGGGTCTCAGATGGATACCTGTGTTTTGTTTCGAGAGAAGAATATGAAACTTACACAAAGATGGTTAGGATTATCCCATTCTGTGAAACAATTGTTCTCCTCACTGATAATGCAAGGGGATTTTTGAAAATGCTTTGCAAAGTTGTTTTAGAAGTTAAAATGAGTGTTCCTTCTATCATTCACTAGTACTGGTTGGCTAAAAAGTTCGTTCCAGTTTTTCCATAAGTGTTAGTTGCTTAAGTGAAGTCGTTCAGTCGTGTCCAACTCTTTGCGACCCCCATGGACTAACCTGCCAGGCTCCTCCATCCATGGGATTCTCCAGGCAAGAGTACTGGAATGGGTTGCCATTTTTGTGTCCAAATCTTAGCAACCCCATGGACTGTAACTGGCCAGACTGCTCTGTCTATGGAATCCTCCAGGTAAGACTAGTGGAGTAGGTTGCAATTTCCTCCTTCAGTGTACCTTCCTGACCCAGGGATTGTACTCGAGTCTCCTGAATCTCCTTCCTTGCAGGCAGATACTTTATTATCTAAGCCAGCAGGGAATCCCAGTTTTTCCATAAAATCTTACCAAAAAATCACAAATGAAGTTTTTGGCCAACCCAATACATAGAAAACTATGGCAGTTTTCAGGCTAAGTTTGAGAAAAAAGGATAAAATAGATCTTCTCCCCTGAACAGTCTTCTTTTTACACTATTCCTGTCTTCGGAGGCTACTGCCTTTGCCGCTCAATGAACCTATGAGCCATGCTATTCAGGCCATCCAATATTGACAGGTCATAGTGGAGAGTTCTGACAAAATGTGGTCCATATCTTATGGGGCTTCTCTGGTGACTCATGGTAAAGAATCCCCCTACAATGCAGAAGACGTTGGTTTGATCCTTGGGTCGGGAAGATCCCCTGGAGAAGGGAATGACTACCCACTCCAGTTTTCTTGCCTGGAGAGTTCTATGGACAGAGGAGCTTGGCGGGCTACAGTCCATGGGGTCGCAGAGAGTCAGACACGACTGTATGACTAACACTTGGATTACTGATGCCAATGCGATGACCCAGCCAATGCTCCCCAAGACACTTGTGTCCTCCTCTCCATCTAATCAGAATCTTTCCTACACAATGTCCCACTTTCTGATTGTGCACTTACATTCTTCCCAGAGCTCTTTTAGCTGGAATATTTAAATTCACATGAAGGGATTTTCCAGCAATCGTAGTATTGGAGAAATGGGACAATAACCTTTAAATTAGAATATGCAGACAATTGCTTACTATGTCTATAATAATTTATTATAGTCTTTATATCAGATTTTCCCTTTCTAAAGAGAGTAAAGCCAAAGCCCTCAGCCCTCGCAATTACAGAATTACTGACAAAGCCCAGAAATCGAGGAACCAAATAAAATACTTGCTGAAATCTGCTAAACAAAATATGCTGCTCTGGATTCATGCTAACTGTCTAAAGCATCACTCACCAGAGAAAGCTTTGGATGTAAGATCCAGGCACTAACACATCTCAGGCAAGCACAAGAGGCAGAGTTCCTGTCTCCATGGAGACAGCAGTAAAAGGACACTGTCTCACTATCCTTGAACACTTCAGCTACCACAGCAATAAGTGAGAAGATTAAACCTTATTCACACCATCGGCACCAGGTCCACTAGAATGTAGTGAAACGTGAAGGCAGAGCTGTCTAGGAAGTGACTTCTCGAGACACGTGACTGGGGATTCACCTGATGTGTCTGTATTAATCTTCCTCTAAATTCGCATTCTTTGACTAGACATGGTGACATATCTTTTCCCTGAAGTAATTTGAGTATAGAATATAAAGTTACAATAAATATAGTTCAGTGAATGCGTTGGTACTGAAATCAAGAACAGAGAATTAATTCACTTATTCATCCTTTGTGAATTAATGTCTCCACTAATTTTCATTTAAGACTTAAGTGTCAGACTTTGATATTAGTAACAATGGTAAGTAATATGTAGGCCCTACCCCTAAACTATTCTAAAATCTAATTTACCAATGAGTAAAGGCCCTCACTGCATTATAAGGTAGAGGTTATGGCATTATTTATGTGGTTAGTATGGACTTGAGCAGTTAAGTTTAGTTAGGTGCTTTGTAATTAAGCTTATTTTAAGTGGTATTGGCATTTCTAAGGAAAAAAACCCAGTATATGAGTGTTTATACACATAAATATATACAACCAGGCTGAATAAAACTGGGTTGAATTCCAAATACAAATGGAGATTTATAGCAAAAGGGTAGGGTGAATGGAACATTATCTATAAAGAAGAGACTTCAGAGGTAAGGGAGTATTCTGGCTAAATGACTTGATAAGATTTGTGCTGAAGGCTGAGCAAGGTGATTAGATGTCATCTAGAGGATGATAGAGGATGAAGAATTTGGTGAAATATCAAGGGTGATCACATGGAGTGTGGGGAAGTGTGGTTAAGTGACTTAACAAAATCTAAGGTAAGAATGGGCAATGCCAAGATGAATAGGGAAGCCCAAAGTCTGGATATAAAACATGGCTCAAAATTTTAAATTTGGTCAAGGGGAGTCTTTCTGACCCAGCCCTCAGTGGTATCCATAACGGTGCTTGGTTGAAACTCTACCTGGTTGAAAGAGTGAGGAAAAATTCAGTACATTTGCTGGTATGAAGCAACTGACTGAATTTTGGGAAGGTTCAATATTAGTACTAACCTTAATGCTGATAGTAAGGAAATCAATCTGTTTAAACCTCTCTGGCTCTTTGCTTCTTTACTTATAAAATGCAAAGATAATATCTAAATAGATGACAACAGCATAGCTCCCAAGCAATTCATCTTGGTAGGGTGAAATCAAAAGACTATAGTAGATTTCACTCTATGTATATATTCTATGCTGGGAAAGATTGAGGGCAGGAGGAGAAGGGGATGACAGAGGACGAGATGGTTGGATGGCATCACCGACTCAATGGACATGAATTTGAGCAAGCTCTGGGAGAAGGTAAAGGACAGGGAAGCCTGTTGTGCTGCAGTCCATAGGGTCACAAAGAGTTAGACATGACTGAGTGACTGAGCGACAGAAAATATATTCTAGTCTTGGTGAAACAACCTCTGTCATTTCTCCTTCATGGGACTGCATTTCATGTGTGCTCGGCCTTCACACTCCATCATTCAATCAGCTTGATCATCCAGTAAGCACTGAATATCTACTCTGTCCCAGAGCTTGTTCTGGGAACGTCTCTCCTAGGTTGCATATTACCTGACAAGCTCATTTTCCTGAGAATCACCTTCCCTCTGGCCAGGGTAACAGGTCTCTCTGGTCACAAGAAGACCTTTGAGGAAGTGAGGTGGGAGATAGATGAGTCCCTGGGATGGACACCTGGTGTTTATCAAGTGAATAAAAGTCAAGCTTTGTCCTCACCCAGACACTCCAAGGACAAGGCTAGTGGTAAAAGTTGAGCTCTGCTAAAGCAGAGATAAGGTGCTCACTTCTGAGATCAAGGAAGACTTCCCTGTCTGCACATGCTCAGGCAGACTACTTGGGTGTCAAGAAGGGAGGGGGCATCATCCCATAATAAGTGTGGACAGGTACCCATAGGCCTTTGCAGTGGGTGAGATCTATCTTAGAAAAAAGTTGTACATGCATCTTGGGGAAGCTCTCAAAACCAGTCATGTGTGGAGATAGAAACAAGTTAATTGGCCAAATGCAAGTAAAGACCCTGAATGACTGTTCTTAAAAGTGGTGTAAATCACCTCTTTACAGCATTCTTCACTCAGATCGCCTGCACTCCTCTCTGGATACGTAGCTTTGTCTTGCCTCTGACAGAATAAACTATTTCTCTATGTGCTTTCCCATACATTGTGCTGTGTCTCTAATAACAAGCTTTGTACATGTTTTGCAATTTTTGCCTCCTTGAAACATTCTTAGTCTTTGAGATCCCATGAACTCTAGCCCATCAGGCCCTTCTGTTCATGGGATTCTCCAGGCAAGAATACTGGAGTGGGTAGCCATTCCCTTCTCCAGGGGATCTTCTTGACCCAGGGATCAAACTCAGGTTTCCTGCATTGCAGCCAAAGTTTCTCCCATCTGAGCCACCATCGTGTTCACCCAAATTCACATGTTGAAGTCCCGGTCCCCAAACCTCAAATGGGACCTTATTTGGAAATAGAATTGTTGCCAAAGTAATCCATTAAGATGATGTCTGTCATTAGGGTGAGCCTTTATCCAATATGATTGGTATCCTCATTATGAGGGGGACATTTAGCCAAAGAGAAGTGGACACAGGGAGAACACCACATGAAGATGCAGGCAGAGATATAAAAGCCAACAAATCTTTGCCAGCCAAAGATTGGGGATGCAGCTATACATTCATGGGAAGTATAGCTGCGTACAATGTATAGTAGATACAGCGAATGGTATTTAGAATTTTTCTCATGTTCTGAGCTCTACAACTAACAATGGAACAGCATGTGAAGGAATTCCAGGGTCAGCAAGAAAGGGACAAAGAGCAACAACAACAAAAAATACCTATGAGACCAATTAAGATGATTTGGGGGCTTCCCAGGTGGTGCTAATGGTAAAGAACCTGCCTGCCAATGCAGGAGACTTAAGAGATGTAGGTTTGATCCCTGGTTTGGGAAGATCCGCTTGGAAAGGCAAGGGGACAGATTCCGCCTCACAGTTTCCAGAAGGAAGAAACTCTGGCAACAACTTAGTCTTGAACTTACAGCCTCCAGACCTATGAGATAATAAATTTCTCTTGTTTAAGCCATCCAGCCTATAGTGCTTTGCTATTATAGTCCTAGAAAACTAATACACCCAAATGAGAAAGCCCTGTACTCGTTGATTCATGCTTTATTGTAATAGCCATGTGGCTGAAAATGTTGCACTGATGTTTCTACAATAATAGTTATGTGCAAGGGGCTTAAGACAGTTTGGAACACAATTTGAATATTTATTACCTTACTCCCAGAGGTCAAAGCTCAGTATAAGGTAAATAACCAATCAAAATCAGACTAATTGTACATTTAGGAAATAAAACAATATCAACACAGTTTTTGTCCTTAAAATATATGTGGATAACAGCTTTATTAATAAAAAATATTGAAAAAGATGTTCATATGACTTTCTGAAAGCAATAGACACATAAAATATAAAGAAAATAGAAGACAATAAAGAAAAATTCAGCAGTACTCTAAAATGCCACACTCACCATTCATTCGTGGGAAGTATAGCTGCACACAGTGTATAGTAGATACAGAGAATGGTATTTATAATTTTTTTCATGTTCTGAGCTCTACAACTAACAATGGAACAGCATGTGAAGGAATTCCAGGGTCAGCAAGAAAGGGACAAAAAGCAACAAAAAAATACCTATGAGACCAATTAAGGTGATTTGGGGGCTTCCCAGGTGGTGCTAATGGTAAAGATCCTGCCTGCCGATGTAGGAGACTTAAGAGATGTGGGTTTGATCCCTGGTTTGGGAAGATCCCCCTGGAAGGGGGCATGGCAACCCACTCTAGTATTTTTGCCTGAAGAATCTCGTGGACAGAGGGGCCTTGCAAAGAGCTGGACACAACTGAAGCCACTTAGCGTGCATGCGCACACACACATGCACACACACACACACTTTTCAGATCACTGATTCTTCCAAATAATTTGAAAAAACAATTTTAGAAATACAGGGACGTTTGCATGGATTTTCCTATCCAGTATTGGGGAACTCTGAAAAACTTACTCTCCTGGCCAGGCTGATTCAGTCACTTGCCACCTCCGGCCATTGTTGGTGTTCTCTCTTGATTTAGCACATGGGGACTGTTCATCCCTTCTCCTCCTCTATGCACTTTCTTCTGTGAACTAGTGAATGAACTGGAAAAGAGAGGTGAAACATGTTGAATTTATTTATAGGTCCTTCCATTATTTTTATATTTTTAACTAAAATATCTGCATGCTTTTCCCTTTTGCCTTCCATTACTTGATGTTTTCCTTAGCAAGTCTGGGCTTCCCTGGTGGCTCAGTGGGTAAAGAAAATGCCTGCAGGGCGGCAGATGCAGGAGTCACGGGTTTGAGCCCTGAATTGGGAAGATCCCCTGGAGGAAGGCATGGCAACCCACACCAGTATTCTTGCTAGGAAAATCTCAAGGACAGAGGAGCTTGATGGGCTATAGTCTAGGGAGTCACAACGAGTTAGAAATGACTGAAGTGACTGAGCACACACACCTTAGCAGGTTTATAGCATCCCTCTGGAGGAGGGATGAGGTGGGCATGAGAGTGAGAATAAACTGCTACGATGTGGTTGAAAAATATTTAAAACAGCAAAACCTTCAATATTTGACAATAGACTTGAAAGCCTTTTCATATGTGAAGATCTCTGTGTGTGTTCTCAGTCGTGTATGACTCTTTGCAACCCCATGGATTGCAGCCTACTAGACTCCTCTGTCAGTGGGATTTCCCAGGCAGGAATACTGGAATGGGTTGCCATTTTCTTCTCAAATATGAAGATCTTCTGTATTCTATTAATACAGAGCCGTGTACCTCAGCACACTGGTGTGTCAAAAATGAGCTACAGGCATCAGAAATATTAATTTATTCAGACTGTTAGGGAAAAGACTGCATGGGGTTAAAATAAAGCTGAGGCCTGGAATGCAGGTGGGCCAAGCTTTCAGGTCCTCACCAAGACAAGAAAATGTGGATCAGGAGTTTATACAGGCTGCTAGCTTTTTCCCAGCAGGATGAACAGCAACCAGTGGAACAAAACATCACCATGGAAACCAAAGGAATCAGAGGACAGCCCAAGGATGCAAGATTTCCTTTCCTTTTTCTGTATGAGGTCACGTGAGCCACAAACCTCTGCCAGGAGAGAAGGAAATGTGAAATATGGGTGGTTGCATATTTTGCATAAGAACACTATTTAAATTATTGCATCAGGCTAGTATTTAGAGACAGACAGATTAAATGTGGTCTTCCTTCTCAATTACAGAGGTTTTGAGGGTTTTTGAGAAAGATATGCATGTGTACATGCTAAGTCACTTTAGTCATGTCTGACTCTTTGCGACCCCATGGACTGTAGCCTGCCAGGCTCTTCTATGGGATTCTCCAGGAAAGAATACTGAAGTGGGTAACCATTCCTTTCTCCAGTAGATCTTCTCAACCCAGGGATGAAATCTCCATCTCTTCCATCCTCTACATTGGCAGGCAGGTTTCTTTTACCACTAGCGCCAAAGGCAGTCTTAAAAAAATAAAAAGAATGTGCATTCTTTGTACATCTATGTGAGAGTGGGAGTGTATTTGCTTTTCTGCTGAATTTTACTGACTCTTTTCCAGTTTTATGACTGATATACAGGATGAGATGGATTAAGAAGTAGATACTAGTAACTAATGGGAAGAAGATTTGAACAGATGCACCCTGTTCTCTCAATGACTTTTCCCACTGACTCATAATCTTCAATTCTGGAGAGAACTGAAAATCTACGGCTAGCCTGTAGTTAATAGGGACAGTGGGTCTCTGCAGAAATCTTTTTCTGAAGTTTAACATAATTGTGGCACTGTTTTTTCAGCCCTATAGGTTACTGGGTAGGCTGAAGATGACTGAGTTGCTCACAGAGACTTAATAAAGTCGGCAACTTTGTGTTTCTCAAATGTTAACCTCTGGCTAGCTTTTAAAATTTCAAATTTCTTATATTGATAAGTATGTGTGTATATGTGCTCAGTTGTGTCCAACTTTCTGCCACCCTCTGAATGAGTTGCCATTCCCTTTTCCAGGGATCTTCCCGACCCAGGTATCAAACCTGCGTCTTTTGCATCTCCTGCATTAGAGGCAGGTTCTTTACCACCTTGCCACCTGGGAAGCCCTCATTGATAGGTATAGTGTTTTTATAAAATATAATAAAAACAAATCACTGAGGTTCAGAGAATCTCAACTTCTTGCAAGATCACAGAGCATTGGTGATGACTGGTACAAGGTAGAGTTGGGACATGAATTGATATAATCTGCTTCTATTCTCACTGTGGTTTCATTTTTCCTTTTTTTTGTACTCAGTTATTCAATTTTAATATGGATATCTCTTCCAATCTTTGGGGAAAAAGATACATTTTGGGTATCAGTTAAGCACTTGAAGTCAAGGCTTTGCATGGGGTACTGTCCAAACCACTAATTTACATGGTATAGTTCTATCTATTCTGAACTTACACAGAAGTGATGATTGGGGAATTAACTTTGCATTGAGACCAGGATACACAAAACACAAATTCTTCTAATAAAGACAGCCAAATAAAACTCCCAGGATCCTTGCTTTATAAGTGAAATGCTGTATTAGGAATATTCTTGAATTCAGATAACACCCATCAGAAAGAATTAGAGGTGGAAAAATAAGATTCTTAAGTAGATTATTTTCAAGTTTCTGAAGGATAAAGGTATTTCTGTTTTAATATAAAGATTGAAGAAATGAAAAGAGGTTTAAGAAAAAATGTTAATGGAAATAAAAACAATCTCTGTAATTTAATGTATAATTTTCTGGTGAATAGGAAAACAGAACAGTTAGTAGAAAACACACTCCCGTCATTAGTTTAACTGCACTGGGCTCCATTAGCTGTTAAAGAAAACATTTCTTTCTATTTTATCTTTGGTTTTAGGAAAGACACTTTTTCTATGCTCTGAATTAAGTGTTAATAGGGTGACTATTTCACATTGGATAACTACAAATTGCTTATTTAGGTGTTTCTATGGTTCAGTATCTAAGCATCGATGAATATGTAATTAGCTTTTAAACTCTACCCTGATAGGCAATATGCAATTGTGGCTTTATGGAACTTCATTTAACATGTCCCTAAGCATTTTTACAATGTTAAATAGAGAAATGTGACCTGGTATTTGCTTCAGTGAAATGAATTTATCCCCCAACAGACAGGTGATCTATATAAAAGTTTGAGAACAACTTAGTGTAGCGATATTAATGCAAAATCTGCTATAGGGACTAGAGTATGCAGAACATTTAGGAAATTGAAAGGAAGTTGCCATTACCTGGAAAATTCATTTAAAAATTCAGTTTAATTTGAAGATACAATATAAAGCACCAAAAACAGAGAATATATATGTATGGGCTGGGTGAAGCACAAAATGGAATCAAGATTGCTGCGAGAAATATCACTAACATCATATAGGCAGATGACACCACCCTTATGGCAGAAAGCCTCTTGAGGAAAGTGAAAGAGAAGAGTGAAAAACTGGCTTAAAACTCAGCATTCAAAAAGTGAAGATCATGGCATCTGGTCCCATCACTTCATGGCAAATAGATGGGGAAGCAATGGAAACAATGAGAGACTTTATTTTCTTGGGCTCCAAAATCACTGCAAATGGTGACTGCAGCCATGAAATTAAAAGATGCTTGCTCCTTGGAAGAAAAGCTATGATCAACCTAGACAGCATATTAAAAAGCAGAGACATTACTTTGTCTACACAGGTCCATCTATCAAAGCTATGGTTTTTCCAGTAGTCATGTATGGATGTGAGAGTTGGACCATAAAGAAAGCTGAGCATTGAAGAATTGATGCTTTGAATTGTGGTGTTGGAGAAGACTTTTGAGAGTCACTTGGACTGCAAGGAGATCCAACCAGTCCATCCTAAAGGAAATCAGTCCTGAATATTCTTTGGAAGGACTGATGCTGAAGCTGAAGCCCCAATACTTTGGCCACCTAATGCAAAGAACTGACTCANTTTGAATTGTGGTGTTGGAGAAGACTTTTGAGAGTCACTTGGACTGCAAGGAGATCCAACCAGTCCATCCTAAAGGAAATCAGTCCTGAATATTCTTTGGAAGGACTGATGCTGAAGCTGAAGCCCCAATACTTTGGCCACCTAATGCAAAGAACTGACTCATTGGAAAAACCCTGATGCTGGGAAAGATTGAAGGTAGGAGGAGAAGGGGTTGACAGAGGATGAGATGGTTGGATGGCACCACCGACTCAATGGACATGAGTTTGAGTAAGCTCTGGGAGTTGATGAAGGACAGGGAAGCCTGGTGTGCTGCAGTCCATGGGATCACAAAGAGTCAGTCACAATTTAGTGACTGAACTGACGTATAGTTTTAGACATAAAATAACAAACATTTAAGTAGGTTTTGGCCAACATGTCTAGAGGTTAAGCTGACTAGCTGAAATTCAGTTAGACAAATTTTCATAGTTCTAAAATTCTATCTGGAGATGATAAGAATGTTTGTGAAATTGTTAAAACAAAGAAAATTCTTTCTCCTCTTGAAGGTTGCATTATGAGATAAGAGATGCTAAGAAAGCTTTCTGTAGCATGTTTTGGTAGCAGGAAAGATCACAGAGCATGGGGGAAATAGAAATAAAGTTGCTTTCTGAAATACTATGAAAATAATAACAATAACAATAAAATCCCTCCCAAATTCCCCTGCTTTCTCAATTGAGTACAGAAATAAAAAACTGCATTCCAGTTCTATCAATAAGTATCAATATTTTATTGGATTCAGGGAAAATGTTTCATGATTATTTCAACTAATCTAGAGCCAGACATCTTGGAATGTGAAGTCATGAAGAGTTGACTCATTGGAGAAGACTCTGATGCTGTGAGGGATTGGGGGCAGGAGGAGAAGAGGATGACCGAGGGTGAGATGGCTGGATGGCATCACGGACTCGATGGACATGAGTCTGAGTGAACGCTGGGAGTTGGTGATGTCCAGGGAGGCCTGGCATGCTGTGATTCATGGGGTCGCAAAGAGTCGGACACGACTGATCGACTGAACTGAACTGAATAATTCCTATAAACCTCTGGACTCTTATTTTGACACCAGGTAAATATTTTTAAAAGATAATATTTAAAAAGAAAAGAAATTAAATATTAATTTCCATAATTAATAGTCTTGGGAATTATGTAGAAAGTCATCAATAAAAGATTACTTCAAAATACTTTCTGTAGACATATAAACTTAAGAAAAGCTTTCTTTAATTTTTATTTGATTATTTAGGCATAGTCCACATTCACATATCTGTGTATAAAAGACTTTCATTATCTCATATGTATATGAAAATATATTTATTTCTAATTTTGAGGAACATGCTATCCATCTTAATATTTATTTTTAAAATTCAATTATATTATTTTTACCTTGTTTGAAATTAGCCCACATGCTAGATAGCAGATACTATGAGCACAGCTTCAGTGCTGCTATTTCTCCTTCTATTAATATGACCACTGAGACCAGAATTCCGATCCAATGGGAAAGGGCACAGGAGGGTTTAATTTATTTTTAAAATTTTACCTTATGATTGCTTTCTTGATAACATATTACTTGCTTTCTTGATTATTAAAGTAAAGCATGCTCTTAGTATAAAATGCAAAAGTATAGTCATATGTGCACTGACTTCATGTTCTACTCCTCACCCTGGGCAGATCCAAGACTTTTGAGTGAGGGTAAAGGGTGTTGGGGACATTTAATCAAAATAATTATTGGAGATAGAAGAGGCATAAAAATTAAGGAATATAAATAAAAAGAATTACATTGCAACATTTAAGAGAAATTCCAAGGGATTCTAGACTTTGTAGAGGGACAAAACAAAGAGAGAAGACTGATAACTCAGTGGCATTTTGGCCCTCAAAGCAATTTCCATCTATGGCTGAATTGTGCATGTCCAATTCAGTTTCTCTAGCCAGGAATTTCTCTCCTGCACTTGACATGTCAATTAATTTTCACAAAATGCATCCAGTAATTAGAGATGGAGCCACAATAGTATAAGTAGCTCCACCATGAAGGGATGGTCTGGGAAGGAATTTGGGAGGACATTGTGAGGTAAACCAAGAGCTAGCTCACAGAGTTATTTATATATATACATATATATATGTTTAATTAGAAGGTAATTACTTTACAATATTGTGATGGTTTTTGCCATACATCAGCATGAATCAGCATTAGGTATCACAAGGGTTATTTTAAACGTTGCTAAGGAGCTTCTCGGAGAAGGCAATGGCACCCCACTCCATTACTCTTTCCTGGAAAATCCCATGGACGAAGGAGCCTGGAAGGCAGCAGTCCATGGGGTCACTGTGGGTCGGATACGACTGAGTGACTTCACTTTCACTTTTCACTTTCCTGCATTGGAGAAGGAAATGGCAACCCACTGCAGTGTTCTTGCCTGGAGAATCCCAGGGACGGGGAGCCTGGTGGGCTGCCGTCTACGGGGTCGCACAGAGTCGGACACGACTGAAGCGACTTAGCAGCAGCAGCAGCAGCACCAGATCTAACTACGCACATGCATATTTTCCCATATCATTCATCATTCTTCACAAACATGACTCTAATGGTTGCATTTTTTGCTGTTGTATATGTGTTATTTTTTCATGTGAATATATTTCTAAAATTCTTTCATCGTGTCAATATTAGCTTGAAGGTGAAGTCGCTCAGTCGTGTCCGACTCTTTGCGACCCCGTGGACTGTAACCTACTAGGCTTCTCCATCCATGGGATTCTCTAGGCAAGAACACTGGAGTGGATTGCCATTTCCTTCTCCAGGGGATCTTCCCAACCCAGGGATCGAACCCTGGTCTCCTATATTGGAGGCAGACGCTTTAACCTCTGAGCCACCAGGGAAGTCAATATTAGCTTACCTAACCATTTTTGTCTTAATAGAAGTGTAAATTATTTCTTTGTTTCACTATTAGAGCAAGGCAGTGGCAGTGGAAACCCTCACAGATGCTTCTAAGTGTGGATATATGTCTATAATATGTTTATCAACATGATTATTGTGTTGAAGAGTACACACCTCTTGGGCAGGTACTGCCTTAATCACAACCAAGATACCATTCCAGAAAGGAAGTCTTATTTATATGTCTGCTCCTTTATCCTCACTGTCTTCTTTATCTGTGTTCCACCCTTCCCGACATACATCGCTCTCTCAAAATCCCTTCCTGCTCCTTTGGGAGGCCCCATTCCACAGGAAGAGACTTATCCTCTTGATCCGTTTCACTATTGTATAAACTTAAGAGGTGAGGACACCTCAAGAGGGCCTCCTCTGCTTGATTATGACAAGCTCTGAACAGTGCAGCGGGCTCTCTGGAAGTTCTGGGGGTTCAGTTTTAGTTCACATTTCTCACTGGAATTTCCCTTAGATTAGCCATGGCCAGTTTCCTCACCATGTTTCTAGGATGTCGGTTAATTCACCAGTGCAGTATCATTGTTGCTGTTCTTCACTCACTCACTCCTGTCTGACACTTTGCGACCCCATGGACTGCGGCACGCCAGGCCTCTCTGTCCATCACCATCTCCTGAGGTTTGCCCAAGTTCATGTCCATTGCATTGGTAATGCCATCCAGCCATCTCTTCCTCACAAATAATTGTCTACATTTATATGTAGGAAAAGAGGTTTCTATCAGTGTGTCTTTAACTTTGTGTCTCTTAGAATAATTTGTTATTGTTGTTTAGTGACTAATTTGCGTCAGATTCTTTTGCAACCCCATAGATTGTAGCCCACCAGTCTCCTCTGTCCATGGGATTTCCCAGGCAAGAATAGTAGAGTGGGTTGCCATTTCCTCCACCAGGGGATTTTCCCTACCCAGGAATTTAACTCTCCTCTCCTGCATTGATAGGCAGATTCTTTACTACTGTGCCACCAGGGAAGCTTTTTAAAATAATAGATCCCACCATAGTCATACTAAACCTAATAGCAGCTTGTAACACAAGGGAAACAAGACTGTATAAGCATGAGGTCCTGTAGGCATGGCATCAATTTTGATGACATATTTTTGCTCCAAATTGAAGGGTCTTGGCAGACACATTCATCACACTACTCATGCGCCCTTCCACTTAACTCTCACAAGATGCCAAGTGGTTACGGTCACTCCCTTTTAGAAGAGTGACAGTAGAAGGCACTAGAGTTTAGAATGATTACATTTGTTGAAGATCACAAAGGTAATGCAAAAGAGCAGGGGTTTGTTTAACACTGGGGACCATGGAGTTAACCCCTAGGCAGTCACCACGATCATGATCCCCACTGTCATCATCAATATCTAACTCTTAAACAGTTCTCACTGTGTGTTAGTCCACAGTTCTGAATCCTTCACTGTATTGACGACCAGTGAAGTACACCATTTTATTATTGTCATTTGACAGAGCTCTTTGAAGTATATAGTATTATTATTGCCATTTTAAACAGGGAAAACTGAAAACAGAGAGGTTATAAAACTTGGAAAATGTCACACAGCTGGGAAGTGAAGAGTCAGGATCTGAAATCTGTATCTTTGTGCTTAAGTTCTATATCAACCTGAGTCATATTGAAAGTGTAACTTATTTTGTTTATTCTTCGGAAAATTCAGCTCGTGGCTACCGCACTGGACACCTTGAAAAAAACCCTAAAAGCCACTTTTGCATTCCCATGTCCACAGTCATAACTCTGCAAGTTTCCATGCATCAGGTGCCAGAGTACTTGAAGGGTTTAGTTTCCAATCTGTTGGAGTCACAAGTTTACTACTGGATGTGATTGTATCCTGGGCTCCCTGCCTCTTGCACCTCTTTCATTTTGTGTCACTTGCATTAATACATATCTGATCTTCCTTTTTTTTTTAAAGAAAAGGTATTCTTTTTATGAATGTGAATCTATTTGTCATTTTTTAGTATTTTCTTTGTGTTTTGACTGCTCCTGCCAAGGTTAATCTTTACCTCATTTTAGTTGCCCTCTGGATCATCATGTTTTTCTTTGCTTTCTATCTTTCTCTTTCCATTTTATCTTTTAGAAGACATCTGTAGATCAGCTTGACCCTTTCTTTTCTATTGCTTGCATCTATTATTTCCATGATTTGAAATGATTTGTTTGTAATTATATAATTAATTATGATTCCTTATTCTATTTTTCATATATATGTAAATAGTATATGTAAATATATAAATAGTATATGTATATAATTTCCAAGGTTTCTAATTTAATGAGCTGTTACTCATTACCCATAATCTCTTTATATTACCTACTAACTGGCATTTGACTTTTTGACTTTAATTGTTATATCAACCTTTTATCTGAATTCTCCTATTGCAGCTTTGAGAAGGTAAAAAAGGATCATGTTTACTGGAAATAAAATAAAATAATAATAATACTATTTCCAGTAAACATGATCTTGTTTTCCCCATTCACAGCTAGAACAGGACTCACCTGTCTCTTCGATCAAGAGAGTTTTCCTATTTCCCTATCATGACCTTTCCTAATTCAATCTGCCTGAAGAACTTCTAGGAAACGTCAAAATCCCTTTACTCATTATTTTCCTTTAAGTCTTCCCTGACTTGACTTTATTTCCTCTTTTCAGCCTCTTTCCATTCTCTGTTTGTACCTGTTCTCACTTCACTATTTGCAGTTGTGTGTTTACCTCATTGTCCAGCGCTTCCCATTTTCAGACTGAGTCTTGAGGGCAAGCACTTTCCAACTTTTCTTTGTATTCTTATAGTCCAGAAGAGTCTCCAAGGTAAGGAAAAAAAAAAAAAAGACAAGCACATGTTAAATGAATGAGTAACTTTGGACAAATTGCAGTTGAACTAGTTTTTGCTTTTATTCCTTTGAACTTTGTGATCTAGGTATGACCAACACAGACCACAATGATGAGAAAACAGTGCTTGGTGATATAGTATACCCATATTTAAAAATTCTCCAAATAAGCATTATTTTGCTTCACTTACAGGGTTGATGTAAGATTTTATAATGTTTTAATTTTACTCATTGTTAAAAGTCATAAGCATTCACTAACAAATCATATGCTTCCTATCAAACCAGGAGATAAACTCACTTATAATACCATACCCAGAGCTTCTTTGGTAACATTCTGCTGTATTAAAAAAAAAAAACGCAAATATACAGTTGTCACTCAGTATCTATGGGATTAGTTCCAGGATCCCTGAGAATATCACAATCTGCAGATACTCAAGCTGCTTATATAAAATGACATAGTATTTGCAAATAACCTATATATGTCCTCCTGTATACTTTAAATAGCATTCTGATTGCTTATAATACCTAATTCAATGTAAATGCTATAAAGTAGTTGCTTTGGTATAGCAAATTCAGGCTTTGCTTTTGAAACTTTCTGGAATTTTTTTTTTCTGGATATTTTTGGTCTGCTATCAGTTAAATTGGAGGATAAGAAGGGTCAACTATATAAACAAAATTGGATTAATTACTATTTTTCCATTTTTGAATTTTTGCATTTAAATTTTATCTTTTATATAGTGTTGAATATTTATAAAATTGGGTCTAGGAACTCCAGGTTTGGGGAGATGCAGTGACTTTCTTCTAGTCATGTTTTAAGATCAGGATATGATACATGGCTTCTTATACTTACTGACTTTTATCATCCAGTTTGGAGCATATATTTATGTGTGGCATTTTCCCCCTCAGGTCCTAGATTCTAACTGTCATTGAGAACATGGACTTGATTTTGGCTATTCTGCTTTCCTCCTGTCAACCCCTGAGCGTCCACTGGAAAATCACCAGGGGTTCCTGAGAGCAGTGTGCTGTGCATCATCTCTGCTGGGGATCATTAATGAAACACCGGTGAGTTGGTTTCAGAAGAACTGTTTTTAGAAGCTTTTTTGGCCTATTAAGCTCACAGGTAGTCAGAAACTCAAACCAAAGCTGGTTTATCATTTGTCATTTATCAACCCTAGCTTTAACCCTAAAGTGGGAGATGGACCGAATTCTGATCACTCTTGGCTAGGAAATGTAAACCAAAGTACTGGATTTCAATATGTGAAATGAACTGAATTTTAAACAAAGAGTAAAGTAATGAGATCAGTGTATTTTTTTTCTGAAATGAAATAAAATCCACATGTAAAATCTAAAATCTCTATTCAAACTATATTTCAGAAATTATGTATTTAAGAATCATAAATGAAATCTATATTAGCTATGTATTTTAATTACAGATTCTAACACACTTAGGTTTCTCAAGTGGTGTACGGGTAGAGAATCTGCCTGCCAATTCAGGAGACATGAGAGACTCAGGTTCTGTCCCTGCATGGGGAGGATACCTGGAGTAGAAAATGGCAACTCACTCCAGTATTCTTGCCTAGAAAATTCCATGGACAGTGTAGGCTGGTGGGCTACAATCCATGGGGTTGAATAGAGTAGGACACGACTGAGCAAATGAGCACACAACACACTTGGGTGCTTACAATGCACCAAAAGTGCCCTAAGCACTTCAAATTTATTAATTCCCATAAGCCAACAACACATTCCTGAAGTGTTACAGACTATTTGTGTTCCTCCAAAATTCACATGTTGAAGCTATAACCCCCAATTCAGTGGTGTTAGAGATGAGGCCTCTGGGAGGTAATTAGCTTTAGATGAAATCTTGAGGGTGTGGCCTTCATCAAGAGATTACTGCCTTTATAAGAAAATACCAGAGAGTTTGCTTCCAATCATTTTTTATCTCTCTCTCTGCAATGTAAGAATAGAAGACAACTGTCTATAAGCCAGAAAGAGAGCCCTCACTCCTGCAATGCTGAAGACCTGGATTCGATCCCTGGGTTGGGAAGATCCCCTGGAGAAGGGAAAGGCTACCCACTCAAGTATTCTGGCCTGGAGAATTCCATGGACTGTATAGTCCATGGGGTCGCAAAGAGTCAGACACGACTGAGAGACTTTCACTTTCACTTTTCACTTTCACCTTGAATATGAACATGCTGACACCCTGATGTTGGATTTCCCACCTTCAAGACAATGAGAAAGAAATGTTTCTTCTTCTATTTTGTTATAGCATACTGAGCAGATTGAGACATGAGGTAGGTACTATAGGATTACAGATGAAGTAGAAGAAACTTGGGAAGGTAAAGTAACTTCATTTTTCTAGTGAGCAAGAATAGCCCCTGCTCACTGATTCTAGTATCCACATACCTAACTACCAAGCTCCACTGTCCCTTCCCAAGCATCAAAAGAAAAGCAACCCTTCTGTGAAAGATTGACAATCCTTGTGTGGCCCTGTTACCATAGTAAACCCAACTTAGTCCTGGAATTACCAACGATCACCATAACTTCAAGGCTGGTAAAAATTCAAAAGCTTTACCATATTATCAATTTGACTAAAATTTTTCCCTTTGTTAATTATCATACTCCATTTTGAAATATTATATTTTTCCCCATAATAACTAAAGGGATAATGACTTTACCTTTCATTCACTCAGTGTCAATTATGTGCTAAGCTTGGAGTTATTGAATATTTTGTCCTTAGATATTCATCCCTTTTCATTTGCTTTCTCCTACAGGGACTTATATTTAGCACCTCCTCTCTGTCAGACATTCTTCAGAACACTGGGGAAAACACTGATGAACAACGTAGATAAATGTACTTGTTCTCATAGAATCTCCATCTTGGTGGGGAGAAGGAGACTGATAACAATTAAGATTGATAACAATTTCTGTTAGTAATAAATGTTATAGAGAAAATAAAAGAGACAAATGTATGGAAAAGTTAATTCAATGCTAACATTTCTTAAGAAATGCTAGATTTGGATTGATACTCAGATTATAAATCAGAATTTCTGGGGAAAAACTTTCTAGGCAATACAACGTAGATAAATGTACTTGTTCTCATAGAATCTCCATCTTGGTGGGGAGAAGGAGACTGATAACAATTAAGATTGATAACAATTTCTGTTAGTAATAAATGTTATAGAGAAAATAAAAGAGACAAATGTATGGAAAAATTAATTCAATGCTAACATTTCTTAAGAAATGCTAGATTTGGATTGATACTCAGATTATAAATCAGAATTTCTGGGGAAAAACTTTCTAGGCAAAGAGAACAGTGAATGCAAAGTCCTTGAGCTGGAATTGACCCTCACATTCCAGAAAATTTAAGCAAGGTATTTTTTGGAGCCATTGTCCAAGTTTCTTCAGGCTCAGATTATTTCAGACCCTAGGCATAAGCCAGTTTGCATAGCTGGATTAAATACCCTAACGAACTCTGACCCATATGCTTGGGCATTAAGGACGTCAAGTACCCATTTGTGTTTTGTTTATGTCTTCCTTCCTGTTGAATGTCGTCTGCATTTGAAATCTTTCCAGCATTGACTTTGAAAAGGAAGCATGGGTCATTTAAATGAGAGAGCAAGCAGACAGCAGATGCTGTAAGTTAGAGCATTAGTGATCATGATTGGCTTTTGAACATCTTCCAAGAATACTCTTCACATTCCTTCCCAGCCTCTGGTGATCTGATTGATTTATGCTAGAAATGGTGATGTCATATTACAGTCTTCCACTGGTTTGCTGCTGGTACACCACTAGTGTTCAGTTATGGCAGTGATAATGAACGTGATGCAGATCATTAAGTTACTGCAGCCATTAGCAGAGAAGTTTGGGGGTGGAGGTCATTATTTTCTTATAAAAGAATTAAACGCTATGGAGTTGTTAATCCAGTGAAAATTCACATGCCACTAATAACTCAGAACACTTCACTAGGAAATGCCTCGGTGTACATATAAGACGAAGCCATCAAAGCAGATGACAACATCAAAGGATGGAGCAGAGGAAGGATTTATTGCTGAAGGGACTAAAGCAGGATGTGCCTGTTGTAGAAGAAATATTTCTCTTCTTTGTCAGAGCTTCTCTTCTGTATCAATGTTGAATTAATAGCCTAAAAATAGACACAGAATTATGTAAGCTTGTTTCTAAATTTTAATTTCAGAAATAAACAAAAAAAATAGACAGGGAGAAAGATGTTCCATATATCACGAGAACAAAACAAAGCTTTTGGAGAAACACAGGTGAGTCTGAAGTTATTGAAAGTGAAAGTCACTCAGTAGTGGCCAACTCTTTGCGACCCCATGGACTATATAGTCCATGGAATTCTCCAGGCCAGAATACTGAAGTGGGTAGTGGTTCCCTCCTCCAGGGGATCTTCCCAACCCAGGGATCTAGCCCAGGTTTCCTACATTGCAGGCAGATTCATTACCAGCTGAACCACCAGGGAAGCCCAGGTATACTGGAGTGACTAGCCTATCCCTTCTCCAGCAGATCTTCCTGACCCAGGAATGGAACCGGCGTCTCCTGCACTGCAGGTAGATCCTTTACCAGCTGAGGTACCAGTGAAGTGAAGTCGCTCAGTCATGTCCAACTTTGAAACCCCATGGACTGTAGCCTACCAAGCTCCTCTGTCCATGGGATATTCCAGACAAGAGTACTGGAGTGACTTGCCATTTCCTTCTCCAGGGGATCGTCCAGACCCAGGGATTGAATCCAGGTCTCCCACATTGCAGGCAGATGCTTTACTGTCTGAACCACCAGGGAAGCCTCTTAAGTTATTAGAACCATCAAATGGCAAGGCTCTGAGAAAAGCTTGGACTTAAATCTATATAATTTTTAAAGCAAAAAATTTATTTGTCAATTAATTTTGAACATTTAATGATATATTGAGAAAATTGGCTCAAGTATTCATTTTTAAAATGTAAGCTTTTTCAGCTATTGGGATTTGCTTTTTTCTATTTAGAAAGAAGTTCTATAATCACTCTGTTATTAGCCAATGTGCCAGGAATGCTTATGACATACTTGAATTGGGGCAGACAAGTAGTTTTCTCAGAGGCTTTACAGAAGAGCTTAATACATTTATCTTTGAAAATTAAATTTTGTCACATAAGTGGTTTTTTTTTTTTTTTTCCCATGAAAGCCTCTTTTTTTTTTTCTTCCCCCCCTCCCGCCGCCCGGCGCCCACCGCTAATGGATCTAGCTCAGTTACTTTGTTTTTAAAAACGGTTGCAAGCTGCTGTGTAGCATACTCCTCATAGGCAGAGGTGATCATAAATGTCTGCACAGATAAAGAAAATAAATTGCCTTATGACATTTGGTGATTTGGAAACTCATATTCAGACACACATGGGAACTCAGATGCCTCTTCTCATGCTTATCTTTATGAGAAGACAGGGTACATATTAAGTGGTGATTTGTGGTCCTCATGTAAGCATGGAAAGAGTTCTACAGATTCTATTCTACTTGCATGTTGGCATATATTCCCAGTGTAGCCAACTGGAATACATGGTATTCCAATATCACTTATTTTGTGGGTGTTAACATTTTGGAAAGTCAGAATCATTTGCCTTGTTGAAGAACCAGGTTGGGTGGATCTTGACCAATATCAAAAGCCATCATCATTTTTTAAAGCAGAATTTATATGAAACATCTGTAAAAGCAATGGTACTTTTCTAGCATTGTCGAGGGGATTGTACTTAGTATTTTGATTGGAAATAAAACATTGAATATCTTGTGCGGTAAATTTGAGGAAAAATCATTCTTTTCAATACTTATGCAGAAGTCATCAGTAATATCTGGTATGAAAAAGAATCTATTTTTTGCTCTTTAAAAGTATGATTAATATTCTTCAAATGTCAACCATGCATGCATATAATCAGATAAGACAAATACGAAGAGAATTACTACAGAAATTATTTTCTATTATCTTAAAGACAAGTAAAATTTTAAATTTTGCAAAATGAATTTAAATCATTAGAATCACTTAAATCTATCTAGGTTTTTAAAAAAAATCTAGAAATGTATTAAACTATTGTAAGGGTAAGAAAACAAGGATTCAAAAATAAATATTTGGTTGACGGTGACATTAAACCTAAGAAAGATAATTTCATAGTTTATCATTTTAAGATCTAAAAAGGAATATTTTAGATTTGTTAAGTAAATATTTGTTCTAGATATGCCAAGTTCATGATACCTGTAATTTTGGAAACAGTGATATCGTTGACAATGTCACTTTGGAAAATATGGAAATGAGTCATACAGCATTACATCCAATTTTGCTGTTTATTTAACTGTCCACAGAAGGGATCTCATCATTTCCACTGAAAGTATTGTTAGTCAGCACTGTGATTATAAGTATTATTTATTGTTTTCTCAGGTTGAAGTGCCATGTATCTATTCATTTATTCATTCAATGAATAGTTGCCCACCATGTATAAGACCATTCTAGGCACTGGCCATTCAGAAGTGAACAAAACAGGAAGGAAGAGTCCCTACTGTGAATGAAAGCATCAGTTAAGTGTAAAACTCATATGTATGAAAATGCATGTGTCATATTGGCTGAAATTCATTTCTTTTAATAAACATTGGTTACATTTAGGACTGAGAAATATTTGGGAAATGACATTTGCCCTGAGAAGAATAAAGTGTCAAGATATTTTCACATATGGCATAATTGACCTGCAATGTTTTGGAACTCTCACTTCTCTGGGAAAAATATTTTCCTAAACTGAAAATCTCGTAATTTCTCTTGTGTTTTTTTTTTAATTCATTTAAGTAAAAAAACAAAACAAACCATAAATAAATGAAGAGCTAAATAAGGGCTTCCCTGATAGCTTAGTTGGTAGAGCATCTGCCTACAGTGCAGGAGACCTGGGTCGGGAAGATCTGCTGGGGAAGGCCTAGGCTACCCACTTCAGCATTTTGGGGCTTCCTTTGTGGCTCAGTTGGTAAAGAATCTGCCTGCAATGCGGGAGACTTGGGTTTGATCCCTGAATTGGGAAGATCCCCTGGAGAAGGGAACGATTACCCACTTCAGTATTCTGGCCTGGAGAATTCCATGGACTGTATAGTCCATGGGGTCGCAGAGAGTTGGACATGACTGAGTGACTTTCACTTTCACTTAGATAAATAGACTGATAAATGAAAAACAAATACAATGTTCTTTACACATGTTCCTCTAGTATTCTCCAGAAGCAGTTCAATTGATGGATAGTAATTAAGAAGGGTTTTTAAGTTTGATTTGTGCCAAAGCTAAAATCATTTTTGGCACAATTGCTTTGTCAGCAGATAGAAAACTAAATAACTCTATCCAACAAGTTAAACCACTTAGTTGTATGGGGGTTCACTTTGAAGCTAATCAATCCTGAGGGGTTTCTAAGGATGCTTTCAAATGTATACATGTTATAGAAGCTAATTTAAAGTTATACCATGATTCTGGTAGGTGTTTGATAAGTCTTGCCCTCAAAAGGTTCTGCTTCTTTAATTTACCGACATGAAAAATCTGGAGTTTCTATTACATAATTGTATGACATTAGAGTAGACCCATTCTTCCTCTGAGTAAAGTCCTATCCTTGATTTCAGGTGTCCCTGTGGGCCACTTTTATGTTCTGAGATAATAATAGTAATAACAATAACTAACATTTATTATTTTGTGAAAGCAACCACACTAATGATAGTGACAATAATAGATTTCATTTGTCAACTTATTCTATGCCAGGCACTGTGCTAAATGCTTTGCATGCATTATCTTACTTAATCATCCAAACAACTTAATATTTTTAATATTGAAAACAGAAATGCAAGCAGAGAGTAGATTACAGCTTAGGCATACAGTAAGCGGGGGGAGGGTGTGGAATTTGGGACTTGGCTCACATTAATCAATTCCAAAGGCTATATCTATAATCCCAGTTCAAAATAAAACTTCAACCCTCTACACACTTGAAGCACAACCTACATAATATGAGATAGAGCAATTCTTTCCAGCAATCTTTATCTTGCAGAGTTTTCCTTAAACCTCTTTTTTTTTTTCTCCCTAAACCTCTTTTAAATCTCAGCTGGATCAGCAGGCATGCATAAAGGATAACCCCTCAAATAGCAATCATATCATTTTAGGATTATACAAGCTTTATATTAGTATTAAGAGAGAAATGTAAAAAGCTACATGATTTGATTATTAAATTGACTTTACAAAACCAGAAATTTATCCTATCTTTTTTAACCACCAAATTCCATAAAATGTTTTAAGATTATTAAAATGCATACAACTAAAACACAGAAATAAATAAATGATGTAGGCAAGATGAAGGGGAAAAGATGAAGATGATAAAAGAAAAACTACTGTGATAAAAGACTAAAATTGTGGCACAGCAAACATACCCTATGATCCTGAAACTTGCCTGCAAATTTGATTTAAAACTTCCTTAAAGGCCAAAGCAGCGTGGGAAACATAGTTGTTTGTGAGATTTAGAGTCTCCAAAAGTTGAAAAACTAGGTAATATTTAGAAGGAGCACAGCATTTCCAGATTCTGAAATTTGTCTTCTGGGATCTAATAAAGAAGACTCTGTTCTCCAGAGCATCTGACATGAGGTTAAATATAAACTTTCACAGAGCTGTTTCTTCTTTGGTCCTTTAATGCTGAGTTAAAGCAACTAAGACAACAAAAATAATACTGCTTAAATTCAAGCGACCCTGGTAGCTGATGGACAGGGTCATAAAATAAAAATTATTTCATGAATAGTATATCTACTTGGTTGGCAGCTGATAAGGCTGGGATTGCAGGAATTCAAGGCTGTAGTTGTTGCAAGGATTTGTAATGCTGTTATTCTATGTCCCGATTAAGAGCAATTTCTTTTGTTTGATATAGGTTTAAGATTTTTTTTTTAAATGAAAGGATCATGAATCTAATCAAGATGCTTGTCTAGATAAATGGCTATCTCACCTTCGGGTGGAACCAGGTCAAGAGGAATGAAAGAGTAGAAAGAATTATAGAAATGAGTGATGAGAACCAAGGTTGAGAACCTGGTTCAACGTTACTAATATGATACTTTCAATGAGTTAATACATGTGGATATCAGTTTCTTTCCTGAAAATTTATAGATAGTTGTAATTGCTCCTTTGATATGGTTGTCATGAAAAGTAAGGAGATGTGGGGACCTCTCGGATGGTCCAGTGGCTAACACTCCACTCTCCCAACGCAGGGAACCTGGGTTTGATCTCCAGTAAGGGAACTAGATCCCATATGCTGCAACTAAGGATTCACATGCCACAGTGAAAGCTCCTGCATGCCACAGTTAGAAGATTCTGCACGGTGTAACCAAGATCGAAGATCCTGAGTGCCACATCTAAGACCTGGCACAAACAAATACAGAAGTAAACAAATAAATTATATATATATAATAATTATATTATTAACATAATATTTAATATAATATTTAATATTATATATATAATATATATATGGAGCTTCCCTGGTGGCTCAGATGGCAAAGCATCTGCCTGCAAAACGGAAGACCCAGGTTCTATTCCTGGGTCAGGGAGATCCCCTGGAGAAGGAAATGGCAATCCACTCCAGCACTCTTGCCTGGAAAATCCCATGGATGGAGGAGCCTGATAGGCTACAGTCCATGGGGTCGCAAAGAGTCAGACACATATATAAAGTAAGGAGATGTGGCAGAGACGGGAACAGGTACAATTACTATATTCTTTTTCAGAAAAGACTTTTTGAATTATAATTGTTTCTAACCACTCACATTTTACCAGTTGATCTGTGGTACTATTGCACGTGTGTTGTGTACTTCGTTGCTCAGTCGTGTCCGACTCTTTGTGACCCTATGGACAGTAGCCTACCAGGCTTCTTTGTCCATGGGGATTCTCCAGGCAAGAGTACTGGAGTGGATTGCCATTGCCTTCTCTGAATGCTGTATATAAGGTTATGCAAACTGTAAAGTGAAAGCACAGTAACCATCCAGTGGACCTGATCAGTGGAAACAGATGCGCTAACTCATGTGTTGTGTGTTAGAGAAAGGAGACAGAAAGAAAGAGAGAGAAAAATTTCAAATGTAAGTGTTCAAATACTCTTAGATTAAAAACCAGGGATGGGAGAAATGTCCATGCATGTTTGGGTACTCTCGGTGCCTAGCTGCTGGTGGATCACTGCCTAGATAAAGCCTGGACATACTGCTTTCCTCTTGGAAGTGAAGTGAAGTGAAGTGAAGTCACTCAGTCGTGTCCGACTCTTTGCGACCCCATGGACTGTAGCCTATCAGGCTCCTCCGTCCATGGGATTTTCCAGGCAAGAGTGCTGGAGTGGATTGCCATTTCCTTCTCCAGGGGATCTTCCCGACCCAGGAATCGAACCCGGGTCTCCCACATTGCAGGCCGACGCTTTACCATCTGAGCCACCAGGGAAGCTTCCTCTTGGAGGAACCCCACAATTATGTGCCTATATGTTTAACATGACTTCAAAACACTAGATTAGAAGCAACTGAGGGAGGTGCTTGGGCAGATGCTTCTAGTCTGGTTACGTGCTGCTGATTAACAAGCAGGGAGAGTTAAAGGGTTATGGCTGGAAGTAGCACAATATAATCCCCAAAGTATTCTAGTGGTAAAGGTATCACAGAAGTTCAGGTCACAGATGCTGTGAAGAAGCTGAGCATACAGAGTTTGACTTGAAGACTGATTTCAGGATTAAAGGTGAAGGTTAAAAAGCAGTGTTGATTTTGAAATCAGGAATTTGCTACTTCCGACAGTCAGGAACTTGTTGATGAGTTCGTGCCACAGGATGAGTGACTAGAAAGAGCTGTCACAGGTTGGCTGATGGCCACCTCTGTCTGAGCTTATGTGATGGAAGCCAATGTCCCTCTCCATCTGGGTTTGGTCTGACCTCTGACGAGTGAGCCCATTGTCAACAGGAGGCAGTAGCCTGATTGAAGGCACTAGTCTGTAGATAATGACAGAAGAAAAGAGCCAGACTGCTAAACCAGGATAACTCTGTATTTGTTTTTGATTACTGCCATAACAAATTATCATATCATAGAGTCAGAGGCTTAAGCAGCACTTATAATTTTGTAAGCCAGAAATTAAACACAGGGGTCACTGAGTGAAAATCAAGGTGTTGGGAAGGTTGCCTTTCCTTCTGGAGGAGAATCTGTTTCCTTGCCTCCTCCAGCTTCTGAAGATGCCTGCATATTTTGGCTCATGGCCTTCTTCTAGCTTCAAAGCCAGCAATGTGATGTGCCTTTGATCTTTCTGCCTTTGTCATATCTCCCTTTGACTCTGACCTTGGCTGAGAAAGATTCTGTGCTCTGAAGGACTTATACAATTAGATGAGCTCCAGAATAGTCCACTCATCTCAAGGTCCTTAACCTTAATCACATATGCTAAGTGCCCTTTCTCTGGTAAGGTAACCTTTTTATAGGTTATAGGCATCTTTGAGGACTGCTTTGCTACCACAAACAATTACAGATGAGGAAACTTTATCATAGACCCATCTCCTCCTATCTCTCTACTCCATTTCCCATCCTTGACTGTTTCACAGATTTTGGAGGTACAGAGTTCTTCACCAGGGACCACAGAAGCAACACATTTTCTATGTGACTAGCATTGTGGCCAGTGGATGTCAATACTGCCTTCAAGGACAATTCATATGGTCCTGGTGGGCTAAAAGGCTGACCAGAACTGATTCTCAGGCACTTGTGAGCTAGCTTGGAACCATTTGAGCAAGAGAATCTGTGGAAAGACTGGATTTTTCTCGCATGAGCATCTGCAGGATCAGAAGCAATATTTGGGGGATCAATGTAAGCTGATTTCCTCTCCAAAGTTGGTGAAGGTTGGGGACATACCAGTTAGAGTTGAGTGAATGAATAAATACATTTTTCTTCAGTGTCCCTGCTTTTATATAACACTCAAAAGCCTGACTTGCTATTTATGAGAAAAAAATACTGGAATTATGCAAATACAGGCACACACATACAGAGAGATAGAGAAAGCCATTTTTAAAAGGAAGCTCCTATAGATATACAAGATTTAACTTCTTTCTTCATTCCCTAGGCAGAAGCCGGTAAGTCTATTAATAGCCTCCCTGAGCATATAACACTGCAGATGTTCCCTTACTGCTGAGTTTTTTTTTCTATATCCAAACTTGTTATCAATTATCTATGTTTGCATTGTGGGAGTCTGGATCCAGAAGGAGCATTAACTATAGTGCTGTTATAGTGTTTCTTCTCAGCATCAGCAAGGTTGTAATAATTTTTGCATAAAATATTTGCTAAAATTCAATGAGCATTTTCCTTGTGGAGTTTATTAAAACCCAGTATCTGTCACGAACCAAGGAGGCCAGGATTGCACAGCCATTCATCTTCTGCCTGTGAAATCCTAAAATTAAGATAATGGAAATAGTAACAGTGAACCTCATTAAAATGCAAGAGGGAGGAGGGCTAAGGGCAGAAAGGAAAAGGGAATGATGTGCAGGTGTTTTTCACATTCTGGGAGAAAGCATTGATTAACAGCAGGTTCTCAACACTCTACATGAGTTCCTTTTCCATTGTTTCAGGGAGCTCTATTTTGGTCACCAAATGAAACAGAGCAGTTTGGAAAGAGACGTTCATTTCTTGGTATGCAAAGAAAGCATCATGTAAGTATGGAATGATCTTTTCTTTTCTTCTGGCTGGATTATTGCATGTACTGAATTGATATACTACCCTCCTTGGGCATAAACATATGTTAAAGAGAAAAAGAAGAGGCACAATTAAATACTTCATCTGTTAAATGAACCTCCCTTAAATACACTTTAGCTCAAATTTAAGAGAAAATAATTTAATGTATGCTTTGAATTTCAAATGTTATGCTTAATTTAAACAAATAAATAAAGCAGACCGCATTCTCTTGACCTGCTGAACTTGAGTGTGACTCAGGACAGTCTCTGTGCCAGTTTGCATCCAAGAACTGGAATATTGATCTTAGTCATCTTTAGTGAGAAAATTCTTGGCAATAAAGGAGAAGGATGCTGGGTGATGATTGGTCGCTAATGTATTTCAACTGGTGAATCTTGGCATAAAAATAAATAGGCAAAATTGAAAATGTTATGGTGATTTTTTGGTGTGAAAGTAGCAACATGCCAATAAACTTCATTCTTCCATTGTAGTAAGGCCTGGAACAAAAGTTTTGGAGAAATTTGAAGGCTCTGTGCTCTTGACTGAGCTGTCTCTTCAAAGAGATGGGCCTCTGTGGACCTTCTGGACCCATTCATTACACTTTGCAACACATGGGTGTTGGTCACTTGGTCTTACCTAGCTGCTGATATTCATTTCATTTTCTGTGGTGTATTCCTCCCAGGCTGAAGCTCTCTGCTTCCAACAACAAAGATCTCTCAGTCATGTGAAGTCCTCTCAGAGAGAAGGTGGAAAGTTTAAGTCCTCACCAATACAAATGGAGTTTTAATTTCTAGAGGTTGTTCATTTGGTAAAGAATGGACAAGATACACTCAGCTTTGTGGCTTGCTCTAAAGAGAATAATAGAGGCTTGGAATCAATACATCAGAGCTTTAACTTTGACTCAGCTGTTTATCAAAATGTCTGACTTTGGGTAATAAAAGAAAATGTGGTCTATACATAGAGTAGAATGTTACTCAGCTTTAAAAATGAAGGAAATACTGCTATTTGCAACAACATGGATAGACTTGGAAGACATTATGCTAATTGAAATAAAGCAATCATAGAAGGACAAATACTACATGATTCCACTTGTATGAAGTCTCCAAAATAGTCAAACTCATAGAAGCAGGGAGCAGAATGATGGTTGCTGGGAGCTAAAGAGAGGAGGGGAAAGTTGTTTATTTAAGATATATAAAGTTTCAGTTAAGGAAGATGAAAGAGTTCTAGAGTTCTGTTGTACAATACTACACCTATTATTAATAATACTGTATGGTACCCTGCAGAAATGTGCTCTTCCTAGAACACTAGCAAAAAAAAAAAAGAAATTTTGTATGTCATCTGCTCTATGTGGTTTCTTGTATGGCATTTCATTTCATCCTCATGACCCTTTGAAGTGTGTATTATTCAGTTCAGTTCAGTTCAGTCATTCAGTCGTGTCCAACTCTTCGCGATCCCATGGACCACAGTATGCCAGGCCTCCCTGTCCATCACCAACTCCCAGAGTCTACTCAAACTCGTGTCCATTGAGTTGGTGATGCCATCCAATCATCTCATCTTCTGTCGTCCCCTTCTCCTCCTGCCCTCAATCTTTCCCAGCATCAGGGTCTTTTCAAGTGAGTCAGCTCTTTGTGTGAGGTGGCCAAAGTATTGGATTTTAAGCTTCAGCATCAGTCCTTCCAATGAACACCCAGGACTGATCTCCTTAAGGATGGACTGGTTGGACCTCCTTGCAATCCAAGGGACTCTCAAGAGTCTTCTCCAACACCACAGTTCAAAAGCATCAATCCTTCTGTGCTCAGCTTTCTTTATAGTCCAACTCTCACATCCATACATGACTACTGGGAAAACCATAGCCTTGACGAGATGGACCTTTGTTGACAAAGTAATATCTCTGCTTTTTAATATGCTATCTAGGTTGGTCATAACTTTCCTTCCAAGGAGTAAGTGTCTTTTAATTTCATGGCTGCAGTCACCATCTGCAGTATTAACATCCTTGTTTTACAGATCCCACCATCTAAACCAGTTGCTTAGAGTCATGCCATGACTGAGTGACAGGGACAGGTCTCAATCTGAGAGCATTTTATCTCTAAAGTCTATGATCATTTTGTCTCATACATCATTTTTCCAGAATCATAGTTTCTATAGTCATCAAAGTGAGGTTAACAGTGTCTAACTTGCACAAGTGCTGCAGAAGTTAAAAATAGTATGTGTATGGTCACTGGCAAATGGGTTGAATAAATTTAACCAATCACTGAAAACATAATTATCAACTACCTGTTATGTATTATGCATGGTTCTAGGTGCTGAGGGGCACTGTGGCAAACAATGGCAACCTGACCTTTGATGTCATGGAGCTTCCTGGTTTGGTATTGGCTTGTTTTATTACCAGTGATTTCAAAATAGAGATGAGGATGAGGTGGAGAGTGTATTAGCTTGCTATGGCTACTGTAACAAAGAAGCACAAATTGAATAGCGTAAACAATAGAAATTTATCATCTCTCAGTTCTGAAAGCTAGAAATCCAAGATCAAAGAGTCAGAAACTTGGTTCCTTTTGAGAGCTGTACTGGAGACTCTGTTTCACATTTCTTTGTTAACTTCTACTGGCTTTCTAGAAATCTTTGGTGTTCTTTGTTATTTGGAAGCATCACCCAGTCTCTACCTTCATCTTCACAAGGTGTTCATCTCTTGTGTGTGTCTGTGTCCAAATCTGTCCCTTGTAAAATGATTTTAGTCATAGCGGATTGAAGGTCTACTCTACTCTAGTATGACCTCTTCTTCACTAATTATCTCTGAAAGATGTCATTTCCAAACACATTCACATTCTAAGGTTATTGGAATTTAAGACCCTAACATATAAAATTGCCAGTAAACAGTTCTACTGGGATGTTCCTAAGGTATCTAAAATCCATACAAGACTGAACTTAAAGTTCCATCTTCCTTTAATATCTGTTCTTCCAGGTTTTTATTTTCAGTTAGAGACACATGATCGATGCTGTCACCTAACCTGAAATCACATCTGACCTTTCTTCCCCCATCAGCTCTCTCAAGTCCAAATGCTTTTCACTTCTATATATCTCTCTGTTATGTCTTCTATTCGTAGCTATTGCTTCTGTGCCAACTCTGACCTTCAGCATCTCTTGCCTGGGGAGGAAATAGTAACTAAGAACAAAGACTGATGTAGCCCTCAGCATACAGCACTGGTTCCAATGATTCAAAATGAGAATCCAGAGGCTAAGCGAAAACACACTCTTAAAAATGGTGAAAACTATCAGGCAGGTGAATAAGGTGCTCTTGGGTAACTGGCAAAAATCAGAGTGTCTGTAATTCTGATTTTACTTCTTTCTCTAAATCTACTGTCTCTAGGGCAATGTTGACATTAGGTTATATGAGATACAGAAACTTTCCTTTCAAGAGAAATTAAACTTCAGAAAGTCAAAAGCATGTTGACTCAGTGAGAGATTACAGGCACTGGTCATCCTGTAATTCTTATCAGGGTGGAGGCAGAGGACTGCCATGCATTTCCCAGGGCAAAGGTGTCTTTGTAGCTTTGAAGGATGACATGTTGGGGAATGATGTGAGCAGGCTGTTTATAGCCTCAGCTAAATCACATGAATCATACAGCTAAGCACGTCCAATCAAAGAAGAAAGAAAACAAGTGTCCTGAAGGGTCAGGCAAAAGTATAAAATGAGCCTGATCCCAGGCCTTTTGTCACCTCAGGTAATAAGCAATCCTGGCCAAGCAGAGCACTTTCCCAACAATGTTCTTCCTATCTGACCTCTTATCTATTTCATGATCTCTATAAACCTAAGAGTTCAGAGCACTGGGGAAAAACTTCTCTGCAGTGCTTTTAACTTTTGAATCAAAAACTGGTATGATTGAATACCCTAGGCTTTTCTTTTATTTGGAATTTTAGAGAAATATTTTAAAAAACGAAGAAAAGATAATCCTGATATCTCTCTGACTTCAGTTCATGGTATTAATAAATAACGATAAGGATCAGAAAATATGGCCTCAGCAAAATTATGAAGAAGATGTTTCTCCTAGAGCCTTTAGCCGTGTAATTCTGGACCACTTCCGTGTGTTGAGTATCCCTATTATTCCTCTCGGATATTCACATATGAGAGTTCTCTGGTCATGACACTGTCTTTTAGCTGACCTGATTGTATGGTGACAGTACCATGGCTGGTGCTGATATATTGATAAGGAGTTAACTGAGGAGGCACCAAGGAGTTCCCAGTAAACTCTAACTGTTCAAGAAGCAGTGGTTATAAATGAACATGAAACAATGGACTGGTTCTGAATTGGGAAAGGAATACGTTAAGGCTGTATACTGTCACCCTGCTTATTTAACTTATATGTGAAGTATATCATGTGAAATGCCAGGCTGGATGAAGCACAAACTGGAATCAAAATTGCTGGGAGAAATGTCAATAATCTCAGATACACAGATGACACCACCCTTATGGCATAAAGTGAAGAGGAGCTAAAGAGCCTCTTGATGAAAGTGAAAGAGGAGAGTGAAAAAGCTGGCTTAAAACTCAACATTCAAAAAATGAAGATCATGGCATCCGGTCCCATCAGCTCATGGCAAATAGATGGAGAAACAATGGAAACAGTGTCAGACTTTATTTTCTTGGACTCCAAAATCATTGCAAATGGTGACTGCAGCCATGAAATTAAAAGATGTTTGCTTCTTAGAAGAAAAGCTATGTTCAACCTAGACAGTATATTAAAAAGCAGAGGCATTACTTTGCCGACAAAGTCTGTCTAGTCAAAGCTATGGCTTTCCAGTAGTTGTGTATGAATGTGAGAGCTGGACTACAAAGAAAACTGAGCACCAAAGAATTGATGATTTCAAACTGTGGTGTTGGAGAAGACTCTTGAGAGTCCCTTGGACTGCGAGGAGATCAAACCAGTCAATCCTAAAGGAAATCAGTCCTGCATATTCATCGGAAGGACTGATGTTGAAACTGAAACTCCAATACTTTGGCCACCTGATGAGAAGAACTGACTCCTTGGAAAAGACCTTAATGCTGGGAAAGATTGAAGGCAGGAGAAGCGGATGACAGAGGGTGAGGTGGTTGGAAGGCATTACCAACTCGATGGACATAAGTTTGAGCAAGCTCTGGGAGTTGATGATGGACAGGGAAGTCTGGCGTGCTGCAGTCCATGTGGTCGCAAAGAATCAGACATGACTGAGCGACTGAACTGAACTGAACTGAGAAGTTCCCTGGCTTTGAGGACACAGGAAAGAGAGTGGTTAAAGGGTAGGGATTTTCAGTCTGAATCAAACTACCTGAGAAATTTTTTTTTCTTTGTTTTTAATTAAAAGTAGGTTTTCTTGCCCTTTCCAGAAAATAAATCATTTTAGACACACGCAGGAAGTGCTGAGACTCAGTAGTTTTTTAAATTGTCTTTATTTATTTATTTATGGCTGTGTTGGGTCTTCCTTCACTGCTGTGAGTGGACTTTCTCTAGCTGCAGCAAGCAGGGGCTACTCTCTAGTTGTGGTGCTCAGACTTCCATAGTGGTCCCATGGTTAAGAATCTGCCTGCCAATGGAGGGAAGTCTGCTCCAGTATTTTTGATTTTTAATCTGGTAATATCTAAAATAGTTTAAGGGACAATATCGATCACACTGAATACAGAAAAAAATGTTAAAGATTAAATTAGCTCTGCTGCTGCTGCTGCTGCTAAGTTGCTTCAGTCGTGTCTGACTCTGTGTGACCCCAGAGATGGTAGCCCACCGGGCTCCCCTCTAGGAAATAATAATGGCACTCCACTCCAGTACTCTTGCCTGGAAAATCCCATGGATGAAGGAGCCTGGTAGGCTGCAGTCCGTGGGGTCGCTAAGGATCGGACACGACTGAGCGACTTCACTTTCACTTTTCACTTTCATGCATTGGAGAAGGAAATGGCAACCCACTCGTGTTCTTGCCTAGAGAATCCCAGGGACGGCGGAGCCTGATAGGCTGCCGTCTATGGGGTCACACAGAGTCGGACACGACTGAAGTGACTTAGCAGTAGCAGCAGGAAATAATATATAATATTCCACCAATGGACACAAGGACAATCCAGCATAGAAGTACAAGTCTTTGAAGTAGAAAATTCAGCAAATGAAATAGGAAAAAGGGTTTTCAAAGACCTAATTGATTGAAATTTTGTCTGAACTATAAAGACTAGATTGATCAATTGAAAGGAATACTTGTATACAAAGACAAATTGATTCAGAATTATAGGAACTGAGACCCATCCCAGGTAAGTCATTGACCTCAAAAATTAAAAAAATTCTTCAGTTCATTCGGTCAAAAAATAATATTACCCACGAGGGGAGCATATTCAAGTCACTTCATTTCTTTCCCATAGCAATGTTATTGAGGAAATGTCCACATATTACTGAAGGGTTAAAAGTGTGACACAAGTTTATTGTATTCATCCAAGTCATATTTCGATAATAAATGCTACAGAGAGGTTTTTTTCAAAGAGGAAAGGTCATATGCTACCTATAAATCCCTCTGGAGAAAAGGGGAAAAAAAGAAAGTCAAATAAACCTGAATCCAGAATAATATAAACTGTATCTAAAGATGAAATATAACAAAGGAGGAGCTGTGGTAAATGGCTTTAAAGGTCTAAAATTTTTTAGTAAATATTTAATCCACTAAAATACGAAAACTGAATAATGAAAGACTAAATAATAAAAGAAATTGTGATAGCAGATCAGAATGTGAATGTTTTTCGTTTGTCCAGACAAAGTAAAGATAATTACAATTTTCAAAGATTGAAATATGAAGGAGAGATGAGATAGGCAGAAACATGAGAATGCTAATCAGTTCCTCATTCACCAGAGAAAGAAAATCAAAGGTGTCTGAACTGTAGAAGTATTTCGTAAATGCCATAATTGTTCTAATACCAGTATTTCAGATAATCTTTTTTTCCTGACACTTAGAAGGATGCTACAAAATCACATATTTTTAATGAGCTATATTTACCTGAAAAGACTAGTTATTTCCTCTGTCTTTTTTTATTAAATTCAAATAAAATTTAATTTTTTCATGCTTAAAATATTTATATTAGATCATATCATTGTTTTCGATTTATTTATATATTTATAATATACTTACCCATTTATAATATATGTTATATATATGTGTATAAATATATATATAAATATGTATATATGTGTGTATGTAAGTGTTCAGTTCAGTTCAGTTCAGTCACTCAGTCATGTCTGACTCTTTGCAACACCATGAATTGCAGCATGCAAGGCCTCCCTGTCCATCACCAACTCCCGGAGTTCATTCAGACTCACATCCATCGAGTCAGTGATGCCATCCAACCATCTCATCCTCTGTCATCCCCTTCTCCTCCTGCCCCCAATCCCTCCCAGCATCAGAGTCTTTTCCAATGAGTCAACTCTTCGCATAAGGTGGCCAGAGTACTGGAGTTTCAGCTTTAGCATCATTCCTTCCAAAGAAACCCCAGGGCTGATCTTCAGAATGGACTGGTTGGATCTCCTTGTAGTCCTATATACATATATTCTGTAGAAAAGCAAAATTTGTCACCCCAAAGTATGTTTCTTTGTCATGCAAATTATTTTGAGCTAAAAAAAAATCGTGGCCCAAAAGACTCAGAAGAACCTTTGACTTTCCCCTTAATTGTTTAAAGAATGTAGATAGAGAAACTCTTTCAGGAAATGAGCTATCAATAGATAACTATAATATGAACTGCATGTATAGACGAGGAAGAACCTAGCAAAGTCTGTTTGTTAAAATTCTTCTTTGTGTTCTATGTCTCTTCATGGCCCAGGAAACATTTGTTACCAAACACTTGCTCTTCTGTTTTCTTGTCAGTTGCCTTCTTCTCTTTCAAAGTCCCAAACCATTATCAACAAGATCCTCGTTGGTCTTTAGTTGAAATGGTATTTAAGGTGAGAGTTTCAGTCATTTTGGTGAGTTACTCAGTTTCCCTGGGTCTGTCCCATATATACATGCTATTAAACTTTTGTTTGATATTTTCTTGTTAATCTGTCTCATGACAATTTAATTCTTAGACCAACCAGAAGAATCTGGAAAAGTAGAGGAAACTATATTCTTCTCCCAAATTTTTAAGGATTTGATTCTTCAATCAATTTGAATTATTTGGGCAGAAGAAAACTTTTTCCTCCCAAACACACACACACACACACACACACAGAGCTGTAGACAACAACAGCCACCAAGTATTATTACTGAGAAATACCCTTGGCAGTAACCCTGTTATCTGTCTTCCATGAGAAAGGTCTTGTCAGCCTAAGTAGGTTCCCACTGCATGAGGCTGAATTAACAGCAAATTCATTGTCAGGTCCTTAATCTTTCCTTATTAGAAAACTTTTGACCCTATATCTGGAAGGTCTATCAGCTTCATTTGTCTTTACCAAAACCCCTTCACTTTCCCCAAGGGTTCTTTGTGACTAAGACATCTGACCAAACCCAGTAAACTTTAATAAAATCTCGGGGCCCAACTGTGGTCTGTCTGGCCCCAGTTGATTGGCTTAAGGAGGAACATCTACTCAAGGTTCAAAGTGAACCTGTCTACAGGAATTTGGATATTTTATTGTGTTTTTCCAGTTTTGGTGGCTGGGAACTTGAATGTAATAAAACAATTGTGAAGTCTCATTTTTCACCATGGCACATGGAGACTTGAGAAAACTGGAGTGCAGGCTGGGGAAAAATGCAGCAACTGCTGGGAAGGGATAGACACAGAGGTGCCTGAGGCTGTCTCAGTGTGCTCTTGTGTCTCTGTCCCTGGATTTTATGTGCACCTCTGTTCTCTTGGGCTTCCTTTGTGGCTCAGCTGGTAAAGAATCCACCTGCAATGAGGGAGACCTGGGTTCGATCTCTGGGTTGGAAAGATACCCTGGAGAAGAGAAAGGCTACCCACTCCAGTATTCTGACCTGGAGAATTCTATGGATCATATAGTCCATGGGGTCACAAAGAGTCAGACATGACTGAGCCACTTTCACTTTTTCTGTTCTCTTAGAATAAATTCTTCTTCCTGTATAAATTCACTTGAGACAGTTTCTTCTGCCCAAATAATCCAAATTTATATTTGCTTTAAATTCTTAGAGAAACATATGACACTTTTAAATATTTAAAATTATATAATAAGATTTATAATAAAAGCATTAGCAATTTCAATTCTTGCTATATTCTAAAACTAGGGTATTATTAGAAAACCATTTAACACTTCAGTATATATTTAATGAGTTTATAAAAACTTTGCACTCAAACTTACATTTTGGTGGAGGCATATAGTCTTCTAGTCTCTGGATTAAGTTGAAAAGTAAAATAATCTGGGAAATAAATGGGCTCATTTA
>SJYT01007513.1:112897-127923 GCA_006410635.1 Cephalophus harveyi | reverse complement strand
TGTAAGGAAAATTTTAGGACAAAATTTTTCATACCCATTTTCAAACTCATGAATTTATAAAGTCAAACATGTACTTATCATGGTACTTATAAGTGCTTTACTAAAGAATAACCCAGCTACAGTTTTATAATTTCTTATTATTTAAATGTTGGGGTCATTTTTTGCCATATTATTTATAATATATCTATGAGATCCAGTATGGCTACCATATAACCTACTGCCTAAGACTTAAAGAATTCTACTATTAATGGAAGTAATTTATCAGTTTTTTGACCTCTCAGAAGGACAACATGATGAAATTTAAAAAAACAGTGTTCTTGGAGACAAAGAATCTTGATTTATTGCCAACATTTTTTAAAAGCAGAACCATGGTTAAGCATGTAGTTTCTCATTATGAATTTGAGATAATTCTGAAACTCAAACATCAAAAATGCTACCACATTTTTTTCAGTAAAAACATAAGCCATTGCTTTCATATTGTAAATCCTGACAAGTGTTTTAACCTCATTTTCTATTTTATCTGAGGCCATCATTTCTGCTCCAGCCAGCTGAAATTCTATGTCATCTACTACACATCATTTGTTGAGCTCATGTTTGCAAAAAAAGCTCACACAAATGTATAAAATGATCTTCAAAGTATTTTTGTTGTCACAACGGTTGCTTTGCTTTTATCATTCGTGAAAACTGTCAGGTCTTTTTTCTTTCTCTTAAAAAATCTTGTGTATTGTTTTTAAATTGATAATTATTGATGGAATGGAAGTATATTTTAGTTTTACACAAGAAGAAAAATCTAATGATCATAAAGAGTTAATTTAAAGCCAAGAGTCCTGGCTGTTATAGAAACTGAAGTGTTCATATTCATTAGAGAGAACATCTTTTATCTAATCTCTTCTACTTTGTTTCCTAGTTAAAGATGCCTGTACTACAAAATTTAACCTAAATCACTCCTAGTTAATGTATATAGAGAGCTTTGAAGATGAAAAGTGATACAGCAGAATACAGTTCTACTTACTGCATAATGAGAATTCAGCAACATAGATTAAATCTCACTTTGCAAATAGTATTTGCTAGTGTAGCTAACATGAATGAGGCTTCCTTCTTTTAAGTCTTGCATATTTGTCTATTTAGCAGTAATTAATTTGACTTTCTTTGATATTTTCAAAGGTAAAAATTATTTCTGCATCTTTTAAAGTGCCATTTGGTTCCTGAAAAAGTTATGTATAATTTATTAATGTTCTAATTAGATGCAATAAAAGAGTATCTGACCTTTAAAATATCTGACAGCATATACCACTTTTTATCTACATAAATATTTTGCTCTTTCAAACTTGAGCAGTTTGACAAGTACTTATTTCTCTGTAGGATACAGGGAAGTCTTTTTTTTTTTTGACATTTTACTTTTTTTATTTTACTTTACAATACTATATTGGTTTTGCCATACATCAACATGAATCTGCCACGGGTGTACATGTGTTCCCAATCTTAACAGAAATGGCTAGTACCAAAATTTTCCCATTTGCTTCCCAGTTGACCTAAAATAATCCAATCTGAAACATTTATATATTACAGGTGTGGTGGTGGTGGTTTTGTCATGTCCGACTCTTGGGACCCCATGGACTATAGCCTGCCAGGCTCCTCTGTCCGTGAGATTTCCCAGGCAAGAATACTGGAATGGGTTGTCATTTCCTTCTCCAAGGGATATTTCTGACCCAAAGATGGAACTGATGTCTTGATCACTTGTCTCCTGCATTGCAGGCAGCCTCTTGCATCGCGGGTGGATTCTGTACTGACTGAGCCACCTGAGAAGCCCTTATCAGAGGTAAAGATTTGCTATCTATCAGTCTTTTGCAAACTAGTATTGAGTCTTTTACTTGTATTTCCTTATCTTTTGGTTTTTAAAGATTGACCAAATTCCTTTCTGTTTATTTCCTCGTCTCTACTGATTGAATTTCATTTTGGTAAGAAGGTCCTTTTGGTACTTTTCTATTTCTCTGTCTTCCTGTCTACTTCCGGTGGCATGAGTCCTGCAGCTCTGCTTTTTCTGATTATAGTTTTCCTAATCTGACTCTACCTAACTTCTACCCACCCCTCACTCTGATAAGAATAAATTACCCCAACCTATATTTTCCATTATATCCACTACTGACATCAATAATCATACTGATGACAGTTCGTGCACCCAGGCTAAGTTGCTTCAGTTGTGTCTGACTCTTGGTAACCCTATAGACTATTGCCTGCCAGGCTCCTCTGTCCATGGCTGCCATGCCCTCCTCCAGGGGATCTCCCTAAGCCAGGGATCCAACCCGCATCTCTTATGTCTGCTTCATTGGCAGACAGGTTCTTTACTACTGGTGCCACCTGGGAAGCCCACTGGTGACAGTTAAATATTCCTAATTAGAAATGTCAGTATGTTTAGCTATGTTGGACTGAATATACATTTTTTTCTCTGAAACATAATTTTGTTTATATGTTGAATATATAAACATTTTTATATGTGCATAGTTAGTTACTAGCATTACATATAGCCATAGATGTACATATATTTCAAATATATGAATGGATGTACATGTACATGGGCTTCCCGGGTGGTTCAGTAGTAAAGAATCTGCCTGCCAATAGAGAAGATATGGGTTCAATTCTTGGGACAAAAAGATTCCCTGGAGAAGGAAAAGGTAATCTCCAGTATTCTGGCCTGGAGAACTCCATGGACAGAGGGCCCTTGGCCACTAAACAACAATGCATGTATGTGTATATATGTACTTTATCATTATGATTGTGGCCCTTTGGCTCTAATAATTATTTTATTTTAAGATCAATTTTGTCTGATATTGTGGAGCCATTTCAATTCCGTATAGTTGCCCTTTGTATGGGATATATCTTTCTATTCTTTTTATTTTCAAGCTATTTGTGTCTTTGAATTTAAATTGCATCTCCTGCTGATAGCTTCCCTGATAGCTCAGTTGGTAAAGAGTCTGCCTGCAATACAGGATACCAGGTTCGATTTCTGGGTCAGAAAGATCCCCTGGAGAAGGGTAAGGCTACCCACTCCAGTATTCGGGCCTGGAGAATTCCATGGACTATATAGTCCATGGAGTCGCAAAGAGTCAGACACGACTGAGGGACTTTAACTTTCCTGTTGATAGCATATAGTTTTATCTAGATTCTTTTTTTCTTTCATCCAATATAAATATCTCTGCCTTTTCACTGGGCTTTGTAATCCAGTTACATTCAATGATATTATTGATATAGGTTATCTATACCTGCAGTTTCCTCTTTGTTTTCTAATTGAGGTGTATTTTGTTGCACTATTCTCTTTTTGGTATACCTTTGGTATTATAGAGTTTTTTTTTAGTATAACGTTTAAACTTTTTTAATACCTTTTAAATCTGTCTCTTATACACATCTATAATTTCTTATTATTTAAATGTTGGGGTCATTTTTTGCCATATTATTTATAATATATCTATGAGATCCAGTATGGCTACCATATAACCTACTGCCTAAGACTTAAAGAATTCTACTATTAATGGAAGTAATTTATCAGTTTTTTGACCTCTCAGAAGGACAACATGATGAAATTTAAAAAAACAGTGTTCTTGGAGACAAAGAATCTTGATTTATTGCCAACATTTTTTAAAAGCAGAACCATGGTTAAGCATGTAGTTTCTCATTATGAATTTGAGATAATTCTGAAACTCAAACATCAAAAATGCTACCACATTTTTTTCAGTAAAAACATAAGCCATTGCTTTCATATTGTAAATCCTGACAAGTGTTTTAACCTCATTTTCTATTTTATCTGAGGCCATCATTTCTGCTCCAGCCAGCTGAAATTCTATGTCATCTACTACACATCATTTGTTGAGCTCATGTTTGCAAAAAAAGCTCACACAAATGTATAAAATGATCTTCAAAGTATTTTTGTTGTCACAACGGTTGCTTTGCTTTTATCATTCGTGAAAACTGTCAGGTCTTTTTTCTTTCTCTTAAAAAATCTTGTGTATTGTTTTTAAATTGATAATTATTGATGGAATGGAAGTATATTTTAGTTTTACACAAGAAGAAAAATCTAATGATCATAAAGAGTTAATTTAAAGCCAAGAGTCCTGGCTGTTATAGAAACTGAAGTGTTCATATTCATTAGAGAGAACATCTTTTATCTAATCTCTTCTACTTTGTTTCCTAGTTAAAGATGCCTGTACTACAAAATTTAACCTAAATCACTCCTAGTTAATGTATATAGAGAGCTTTGAAGATGAAAAGTGATACAGCAGAATACAGTTCTACTTACTGCATAATGAGAATTCAGCAACATAGATTAAATCTCACTTTGCAAATAGTATTTGCTAGTGTAGCTAACATGAATGAGGCTTCCTTCTTTTAAGTCTTGCATATTTGTCTATTTAGCAGTAATTAATTTGACTTTCTTTGATATTTTCAAAGGTAAAAATTATTTCTGCATCTTTTAAAGTGCCATTTGGTTCCTGAAAAAGTTATGTATAATTTATTAATGTTCTAATTAGATGCAATAAAAGAGTATCTGACCTTTAAAATATCTGACAGCATATACCACTTTTTATCTACATAAATATTTTGCTCTTTCAAACTTGAGCAGTTTGACAAGTACTTATTTCTCTGTAGGATACAGGGAAGTCTTTTTTTTTTTTTGACATTTTACTTTTTTTATTTTACTTTACAATACTATATTGGTTTTGCCATACATCAACATGAATCTGCCACGGGTGTACATGTGTTCCCAATCTTAACAGAAATGGCTAGTACCAAAATTTTCCCATTTGCTTCCCAGTTGACCTAAAATAATCCAATCTGAAACATTTATATATTACAGGTGTGGTGGTGGTGGTTTTGTCATGTCCGACTCTTGGGACCCCATGGACTATAGCCTGCCAGGCTCCTCTGTCCGTGAGATTTCCCAGGCAAGAATACTGGAATGGGTTGTCATTTCCTTCTCCAAGGGATATTTCTGACCCAAAGATGGAACTGATGTCTTGATCACTTGTCTCCTGCATTGCAGGCAGCCTCTTGCATCGCGGGTGGATTCTGTACTGACTGAGCCACCTGAGAAGCCCTTATCAGAGGTAAAGATTTGCTATCTATCAGTCTTTTGCAAACTAGTATTGAGTCTTTTACTTGTATTTCCTTATCTTTTGGTTTTTAAAGATTGACCAAATTCCTTTCTGTTTATTTCCTCGTCTCTACTGATTGAATTTCATTTTGGTAAGAAGGTCCTTTTGGTACTTTTCTATTTCTCTGTCTTCCTGTCTACTTCCGGTGGCATGAGTCCTGCAGCTCTGCTTTTTCTGATTATAGTTTTCCTAATCTGACTCTACCTAACTTCTACCCACCCCTCACTCTGATAAGAATAAATTACCCCAACCTATATTTTCCATTATATCCACTACTGACATCAATAATCATACTGATGACAGTTCGTGCACCCAGGCTAAGTTGCTTCAGTTGTGTCTGACTCTTGGTAACCCTATAGACTATTGCCTGCCAGGCTCCTCTGTCCATGGCTGCCATGCCCTCCTCCAGGGGATCTCCCTAAGCCAGGGATCCAACCCGCATCTCTTATGTCTGCTTCATTGGCAGACAGGTTCTTTACTACTGGTGCCACCTGGGAAGCCCACTGGTGACAGTTAAATATTCCTAATTAGAAATGTCAGTATGTTTAGCTATGTTGGACTGAATATACATTTTTTTCTCTGAAACATAATTTTGTTTATATGTTGAATATATAAACATTTTTATATGTGCATAGTTAGTTACTAGCATTACATATAGCCATAGATGTACATATATTTCAAATATATGAATGGATGTACATGTACATGGGCTTCCCGGGTGGTTCAGTAGTAAAGAATCTGCCTGCCAATAGAGAAGATATGGGTTCAATTCTTGGGACAAAAAGATTCCCTGGAGAAGGAAAAGGTAATCTCCAGTATTCTGGCCTGGAGAACTCCATGGACAGAGGGCCCTTGGCCACTAAACAACAATGCATGTATGTGTATATATGTACTTTATCATTATGATTGTGGCCCTTTGGCTCTAATAATTATTTTATTTTAAGATCAATTTTGTCTGATATTGTGGAGCCATTTCAATTCCGTATAGTTGCCCTTTGTATGGGATATATCTTTCTATTCTTTTTATTTTCAAGCTATTTGTGTCTTTGAATTTAAATTGCATCTCCTGCTGATAGCTTCCCTGATAGCTCAGTTGGTAAAGAGTCTGCCTGCAATACAGGATACCAGGTTCGATTTCTGGGTCAGAAAGATCCCCTGGAGAAGGGTAAGGCTACCCACTCCAGTATTCGGGCCTGGAGAATTCCATGGACTCTATAGTCCATGGAGTCGCAAAGAGTCAGACACGACTGAGGGACTTTAACTTTCCTGTTGATAGCATATAGTTTTATCTAGATTCTTTTTTTCTTTCATCCAATATAAATATCTCTGCCTTTTCACTGGGCTTTGTAATCCAGTTACATTCAATGATATTATTGATATAGGTTATCTATACCTGCAGTTTCCTCTTTGTTTTCTAATTGAGGTGTATTTTGTTGCACTATTCTCTTTTTGGTATACCTTTGGTATTATAGAGTTTTTTTTTAGTATAACGTTTAAACTTTTTTAATACCTTTTAAATTGTATTTTTGAATTATTAGAGACTTCTCTAAGGCTTATAATATATATCTAAAGTTATAAGAATCTACTTTAGATTTATATTGACTTAGATCCATAACAATATAGAATAAATTATATATTGTATATATAACATATATATACATATAAGATATATATATGTTATAACATATATACTTATACATATGCTATAGCAATATAACATGCATACATATTATGGCATTGTTTACTTTTAATTATTTAAGAGAAGAGAAGGAACATGCAATACCATATCTAAGAATAGAGCTTCGAAATGCATTAGTTAAAAACTAATAGAACTGAAAGGTGAACTAGAAAAATCCACAATTATAGTTGTGGATGGCAACACTTTTCTCTCAGTAATCGATAAAATGAGTTGACAAATAATTGGCCAGAATGAAGACCTGAAAAGACTACAAATCACAAGACCTAACTGGCATTTATAGAACATACCATTAGAAGAAAAATATACCTTTAGGGGAACATATAAGTTTCTTAAAGATGTTCCAATAAGTACCAAAACTTGAAAACACTTAAAGTATGCCCTGTTACCATAATGGAATTAACATGAAAATCAACATCAGAAATATCTAGAAAAATCCTCAAAAATGTGGAAACTAAGCAATATACTTCCAAAAAAAGTGTGGGTCAAGAGTAATTTCTACTAGAAATTATTTTGAAGTAGATGAAAATGAGTTCACTCTACTTAGCTTTAGAAAACTAATAAACTACTAAGTTTTCAGTTCAGTTCAGTTCAGTCGCTCAGTTGTGTCCGACTCTTTGAGACCCCATGAATCGCAGCACACCAGGCCTCTCTGTCCATCACCAACTCCCGGAGTTCACTCAGACTCACATCCATCGAGTCAGTAATGCCATCCAGCCATCTCATCCTCTGTCATCCCATCCTCTGTCATCCCCTTCTCCTCCTGCCCCCAATCCCTCCCAGCATCAGAGTCTTTTCCAATGAGTCAACTCTTCGCCTGAGGTGGCCAAAGTACTGGAGTTTCAGCTTTAGCATCATTCCTTTCAAACAAATCCCAGGGCTCCTTCAGAATGGACTGGTTGGATTTCCTTGCAGTCCAAGGGACTCTCAAGAGTCTTCTCCAACACCACAGTTCAAAAGCATCAATTCTTTGGCACTCAGCTTTCTTTACAGTCCAGCTCTCACATTCATCCATGACCACTGGAAAAACAAGAGCCTTGACTAGATGGACCTTCATTGGCAAAGTAATGTCTCTGCTTTTGAATACACTATCTAGGTTGGTCATAACTTTTCTTCCAAGGAGTAAGCGTCTTCTAATTTCATGGCTGCAGTCACCATCTCCAGTGATTTTGGAGCCCAGAAAAATAANAAAACAAGAGCCTTGACTAGATGGACCTTCATTGGCAAAGTAATGTCTCTGCTTTTGAATATACTATCTAGGTTGGACATAACTTTTCTTCCAAGGAGTAAGCGTCTTCTAATTTCATGGCTGCAGTCACCATCTCCAGTGATTTTGGAGCCCAGAAAAATAAAGTCTGACACTGTTTCCACATGAAGTGATGGGACCAGATGCCATGATCTTCGTTTTCTGAATTGTTGAGCTTTAAGCCAACTTTTTCACTCTCCTCTTTCACTTTCATCAAGAGGCTTTTTAGTTCCTCTTCACGTTCTGCCATAAGGGTGATGTCATATGCATATCTGAGGTTATTGATATTTCTCCCGGCAATCTTGATTCCAGTTTGTGTTTCTTCCAGTCCAGCATTTCTCATGATGTACTCTGCATATAAGTTAAATAAGCAGGGTGACAATATACAGTCTTGACATACTCCTTTTCCTATTTGGAACCAGTCTGTTGTTCCATGTCCAGTTCTAACTGTTGCTTCCTGACCTGCATACAGATTTCTGAAGAGGCAGGTCAGATGGTCTGGTATCTCCATCTCTTTCAGAATTTTCTGCAGTTTATTGTGATTCACACAATCAAAGGCTTTGGCCTAGTCAATCAAGCAGAAATAGATGTTTTTCTGGAACTCTCTTGCTTTTTTGATGATCCAGAGGATGTTGGCAATTTGATTTTAGTAATGCATAATTAGAATTTAAATTAAAATATACCAAACACTGTACTATGTTCAATAGCATCCCCAAATATTTAATATTTAGGGATATCTAACTAAATATTCAAAATGTGCATGTGTGCTCAGTCACTCAGTTGTGTCTCTTTGCTACTCTATGGATTCTGTGTCACCAGGCTTCTCTCTCAATGGGATTTTCCAGGCAAGAATACTGGAGTGAGTTGCCAATTCCTCCTCCAGGGGATCATCCCAACTCAGTGATCAAACCTGTGTCTCCTGCATTTCATGCAGATTCTTTACTGCTGAGGCATCAGGGAATCCCCAAATATGCAAAATATTTGAAGTTAAATAAAAATATCAATGAATAAATAAATATAGAAATATGCCACATTTTCTGTATCAGTAGAAGAAATTCTCTTTGAATTTATCTGCCAGTTCATTGCAACCACAATCTAAATCTCACAAAATTTTTGTAGACTTGACGTTTATTTGAAAATTGACATTGAAAAGGGAAGAGTCTATAATAATAACAAGACAAAAGAAGAAAAAATTTAGAGGACTAATATTACTTGATTTCATGATTTAATAAAAAGCCACAGTAATCAAGACAATGTGATAGTAGCACAAGCACATAGATTAATGGAGAAATTCAGAATGAGAAATTTAAATATATGTCACTTGATTTACAACCAAAATTTCAAGTTCTTTAAATTGAGAGTCTTTTCTACTATCATTGCTGGAACACTAATTTATGAAAGAAAAAATAAAAACCAAAATGGGAAAAAAAATTCTTAAGTTCATACTTCTCATTATATACAATGAAGATTTCTAATATTTCCCCCGTCATCCTAACCAATATTGTCAAATGACCAAATATGCAGTCTGTTCCTAGTATTGTTAGTTCATCACGTGCCTAATCTCAGGATCTCTTAAAGGTTAACTTTAGCCCCAATTTTATGTATATATGTATGTATTATATTTGCTCTTGAGTGCCCCTAAATGTGACAGATTGACTCTTTTAGCTTTCTTCTAGTTTACTCATAAAATAGTCAATATAGAAATAATAGCATCCTCCTTTGATATATATTACAGTGAACACATACTGTTAAATTTTTTAATGCCCTACTGAAAATATTTAGTAATTTTAAGACAAGTAGTATTATACCATCTAACTTTTCTTTGTTTAAATATTCAATTTATGTAGGTTAGGATTTTACTCATATACATCTCATTTCAAATTGATTTTAATATATTGCTGTACATACATTATACAATATATAAACATTACTTTGTACCATCATAACACTCAGCCTGCCTACTGACTTTGGAGAAAGAGTTATATTTCACAGATTTTATGTTTCTAAGAGTTAGCAAGTATATGGTTCTGTGATAAGTGCTTTGTTGTTGTCCACATTTTAAATTCTAAATTAGGTTTCTGACTGCCAAAGATCTAATGAACCATTTATAATTTATCTTTTGTGGATTTCAAAGACTCTTATTAGAATTCTGAATAAGCTTGGAGAATGTGAATAGAAGTCACAGGAAAAATAATCAAATTTAGTAAGATATATCATATATTTAAAATGTTATGCAACATATACTTAGATATTGCAAACCTTAATTAACGCTTAGATGTGTATAAGAGACAGTATATAAATATCAAATAGCAATATTTATAAAATAATAAACAATTTACCTCAATAGTTACTTTTAAATATTTAAATATTCCAACACTGGTTAAAAAAAATCAATACATTCTATTTGAAAGAATGACAAGAACTGTGTACAAGGAATAAAGTATTTCTATAGATGAATCAGAGTCATAAAACAGAAATAACATGATTTTAAAGGAATTTTGCCATAATTTCCATAATATATTGCTTAACACTTTCAAGTATTAAAATGAGAGCAATAATGTGGAAATGTAATGATTATCCAATACTTATCAAGTGTATATTATAAAATATGTGGTGTATTGAAAAAAATGGGTGTAAATAAAATCTAATTCCTAAATGAGTGTGTGCACATTCAGTCATGTTTGACTCTTTGTGACTCCATGGACTGTAGCCCACCAGTCTCCTCTGTCCATGAGATTCTCCAGGCAAGAATACTGGAGTGGGTAGTCATTTCCTTCTTCAGGGAATCTTCCCAACTCAGGGATCAAACATGTCTCCTGCATTGCAAGCACATTCTTTACTTCTTGAGCCATTGAGGCTTCCCTGATTCCCAAATATTTTAGTAATATCAGACAGATCTCCATGCAGACTACAATAAATTATAAAATCATAAATAGATCATTATAAAAGGACAGAATATTATTTCTAATTTGTTATATTAAGGAAAGATCCCTCGTTTACTACCTCACATCCATTAGAATAAATAATATTTTAAAAAAGAAAAAAAATCTAGAGAATAACAAGTGTTGGAAATGATGTGGAGAAATTAGAACCTTTGGACACTGCTGATGGGAATGTAAAATTGTACAGTCACTGTAGAAGATAGTAGGATGGTTCCTCAAAAAATTAAACATGGAATTATGACAGGATCCAAAAATCCCACTTCTAAGTTATACCCAAAAAGAATTGAAAAAAGAGACACAAACAGATATTTGTATTCCAAATCACCATTACTTACAGTGGCCAAAAGATAGAAAAAAAAAAAAAAAGAATTATGTCCATCAACAAATAGATGAACAAAATATGACATATAGAAACTATGTATTATTATTCAGCATTAAAAAGGAATGAAACTCTGATACATGCCGCAAGATGTATAAACCTTGAAAACATGGTAAGTGAAATTAGTTAGATAAAAATGACAAATACTGTAAAATTTCATTTATACAAGGTACCTAGAATACTCAAATTCATAGACATGGAGAGTAGAATAGTGGTTACTGGAGGATGTGTTCAATGGGTATAGATTTTCAGTTTGGATGATGTAGAAGCTAGTGGTGATAGTGAAATAACAATTTAAATGGACTTAATAGTAATAAATTATAAACTGAAATGCCTAAAATGGCAAATTTTGTTATGTATATTTTATCACAAAAACACACACAAAGGTAATCCAAAAGAAGGAGGAGGATTCAAGTAGGATATCAGATTGGTGACAGATGCAGGACTTGAGCTAGCATTGAAAGAAGACATGACTGGAGAAGAAAATTCTAGGCAGAAAGAAAGCACTTGAGAGAAATTTCAGAAGTGTGAAGTCCAGAGAACAATAAAAGTTGCTCTGTAGCTGGAGCATAACATCTACACATGGGTGAATGTGAACTGAACTTTGCAAGAAATATCAAAAGCAGGTGGATATGTCTCTGAATGTTAATCTAAGGGTCTGAGCATTATGCACTAAAGAGTAGTTGGCTATTTACAGACACCTGCAAAAATAACAAAGGCAGAGACAAGTGATAAAAGAAAAAGAGTGATAAGATATATATATGTATTTGTTTCATTTTATATATATATAAAACATCAGAATTTGCCCGTGTGTGTAAGAAAACATGCAGAATAACACATTGTTTATTTGTAAAATGTACAGGGACAACGATAAAAAAAAAAAAATTGGGGACTGAATCATAAGACAAATCTAGAAAAGGCTATATGAAGTGAAAGTGTTAGTTGTCAGTCCTGCCCAACTCTGCAACTGCATGGACTACAGCCCACCAATCTCTTCTATCCATGGGATTTTGCAGGCAAGGATACTGGAGAGGAAAGGCTACCTCAGTTAAGTTCAGTCACTCAGTCGTGTCTGACTCTTGACGACCCCATGGATCACAGCATGCCAGGCCTCCCTGTCCATCACCAACTTCCTGAGTTGATTCAAACTCAACTCCATTGAGTCGGTGATGCCGTCCAACCATCTCATCCTCTGTTATCCCCTTCTTCTCCTGCCTTCAATCTTTCCCAGCATCAGGGTCTTTTCAAATGAGTCAGCTCTTCGCATGAGGTGGCCAAAGTATCAGAGTTTAAGCTTCAACATCAGTTCTTACAATGAACACTCAGGACTGATCTCCTTTAGGAAGGACTCGTTGGATCTCCTTCCAGTCCAAGGGACTCTAAAGAGTCTTCAACACCACGGTTGAAAAGCATCTATTCTTCAGCACTCAGCTTTCTTTATAGTCCAGCCCTCACATCCATAAATGACTACTGGAAAAACCATCGTCTTGACCAGACGGACCTTTGTTGGTAAAGTAATGTCTCTGCTTTTTAATATGCTGTCTAGGTTGGTCATAACTTTCCTTCCAAGGAGTAAGCATCTTTTTATTTCATGGCTGCAGTCACCATCTGAGGTGATTTTGGAGCCCCAAAAAATAAAGTCAGCCACTATTTCCACATCTATTTGCCATGAGGTGATGGGACTGGATGCCATGATCTTAGGTTTTTGAATGCTGAGTTTTAAGCCAACTTTTTCACTCTCCTCTTTCACTTCCAAGAGGCTCTTTAGTTCTTCACTTTCTGCCATAAGGGTGGTTTCATCTGCATATTTGAGGTTGTTGATATTTCTCCCAGCAATCTTTGATTCCAGCTTGTGCTTCACCAAGCTCAGCGTTTCTCATGATGTATTCCTCATATAAGTTAAATAAGCAGGGTGACAATGTACAGCCTTGACGTACTCCTTTTCCTATTTGGAACCAGTGTGTTGTTCCATGTCCAGTTGTAACTGTTGCTTCCTGACCTGCTTCATAATTTCTACTCTTCAGTCCTAATTAATAAATTAAGTTCCAAGATGTTTACTGAGCACACTGCCTGTTGCATAAAATGAGCTCAATAAGGATAGAAATGTTTAAATGTTATAAGTATATAATAATTAAGACGAGTACATTTACTTCATTCACAAGTATTTTCTTGTGCACAGTCTCCAAATGAAGGTATGCATCCCAGAAAATATATGTCGTTCATCAGCATGTAAGAAGAATGCATTGGAACACTCATTTATATAGATATTATTTCTTTATCCATAATTTATATTCTCCTGAGTTTTAAAATTAAATAATAATACAGTCTATATATTTGTGAATACATATACAAAGGATGATCTGAGTCACAGTCAGCTCCTGGTCTTGCTTTTGCTGACCGTATAGAGCTTTTCCATCTTTGGCTGCAAAGAATATAATCAATCTGATTTCAGTATTGACCATCTGGTGATGTCCATGTGTAGAGTCTTCTCTTGTGTTGTTGGAAGAAGTTGTTTAGTATGAACAGTGTGTTCTCTTGGCAAACGGCTATTAGCCTTTGCCCTGCAACATTCATTGATGTTGGATCAAATTGCCAACATCTGCTGGATCATCAAAAAAGCAAGAGAGTTCCAGAAAAACATCTATTTCTGCTTTACTGACTATGCCAAAGCCTTTGACTGTGTGGATCACAATAAACTGTGGAAAATTCTGAAAGAGATGGGAATATCAGACCACCTGACTTGCCTCTTGAGAAACATATATCCATGTCAGGAAGCAACAGTTAGAAATGGACATGGAACAGACTGGTTCCAAATAAGAAAAGGAGTACGTCAAGGCTGGATATTGTCACCCTGCTTATTTAACATCTACGCAGAGTACACCATGAGAAATGCTGGGCTGGAAGAAGTACAAGCTGGAATCAAGATTGCTGGGAGAAATACCAGTAACTTCAGATATGCAGATGACACCACCCTTATGGCAGAATGTGAAGAGGAACTAAAAAGCCACTTGATGAAAGTGAAAGAGGAGAGTGAAAAGGTTGGCTAGAAGCTCAACATTCAGAAAACGAAGATCATGGCATCCAGTCCCATCACTTCACAGCAAATAGATGGGGAGACTGTGAAAACAGTGTCAGAGTTTATTTTTCTGGGCTCCAAAATCACTGCAGATGGTGATTGAAGCCATGAAATGAAAAGAAACTTACTTCTTGGAAGGAAAGTTATGACCAACCTAGATAGCATATTTAAAAACAGAGATATTACTTTGCCAACAAAGATCTGTCCAGTCAAGGCTTTGGTTTTTCCAGTGGTCATGTATGGATGTGAGAGTTGGACTGTGAAGAAAGCTGAGTGCTGAAGAATTGATGCTTTTGAAGTGTGGTGTTGGAGAAGACTCTTGAGAGTCCCTTGGACTGCAAGGAGATCCAACCAATCCATTCTGAAGGAGATCAGTCCTGGAAGGACTGTTGCTAAAGCTGAAACTCCAGTACTTTGGCCACTTCATGCAAAGAGTTGACTCATTAGAAAAGACCCTCATGCTGGGAGGGATTTGGGGCAGGAGGAGAAGCGGACAACAGAGGATTAGATGGTTGGATGGCATCACTGACTCAATGGACA
>SJYT01007513.1:92539-109017 GCA_006410635.1 Cephalophus harveyi | reverse complement strand
GAGTATATTCTAATAATGACATTAATCAAACAACTGAAAATGCTGGATAAAGAAAATGAGAGAACGTTTTCTCCTTCTCTATTATACCTCAAGCCAACATTTTGTCTACATAATATACAATTGTATTAGTAGTCACATTATTCCCTATTATTTACTTTTCATCTAACTTTACTGTGTTCTAGTAGAAATCAAATTAAACTAGCACTCATCACTGGTTTAATGACTGCCCCAGCAGTTCTGGCAGGAAAGAGAAGAACCACAGGTTAAAAAATTACTCATAGGCTACATTCTGGATCATAGCTTCCTTTAACCCTAAAAGGCTATAAAGGTTATGCATTCAAACCTTTCAGATTTGAATTCAAACCATTCAAACCTTAAAGATCATAGTGGCTAATGACTTTCTATGTAAAGTCTTTAGTTTCTATGTAATAGAAGTTTTCTATAGCCCCAATTCTCCAGTTTTTCATTCAGAACTTTAACATACCTTATGTAGCAGAATGTATTTTCCAAACTTGGCCAAACCACAGTGACTCCCATCCAATACACTCTACTCTGCAATTCTCATCAAAATCTGGACTCAAATCTTTTCTTGTTGAATCTTGGCTGGTTTGATGATTGCTTCTAGTAAAAAAGAAAATGGCATGATTTCATGGACTGGTTCAGAAAAAAGTGTACAGCTGCCACTTGACTCTCCTGGAAGTTTGGTTCTAGAACACTCCTTCTCATGATTTTTCCACTCATACTAATGCCATATGGTAAGAAGCCCAAGTCACACAAAGAGGCCACCTGTAGATGCTCTGATTGATAATCACAACTATTCCAAACCATCATCTCACCCAGCCCAGGCACTAAGTCAATAAAGAAGTTATCTGTGAAGTAAATCTTCCAGGCCAAATCATTCTATCTTCCAGCCACTCAGGTCTTTGAGGATAAGTATTTATAGAGAAGAGAGACACATTCACCACTGAATCTTTTCTGAGTTTCTGTCCAGTAGAATATGAAGCACTGTAAAATATTTGTGATTTAACACCACTAAATTTTTGGGTGATCATTATGTGGCAGTTCAGTTAGTTCAGTCGCTCAGTCGTGTCCGACTCTTTGCGACCCCATGAATCGCAGCACGCCAGGCCTCCCTGTTCATCACCATCTCTCGGAGATCACTCAGACTCACATCCATCGAGTCAGTGATGCCATCCAGCCATCTCATCCTCGGTCGTCCCCTTCTCCTCCTGCCCCCAATCCCTCCCAGAATCAGAGTCTTTTCCAATGAGTCAACTCTTCGCATGAGGTGGCCAAAGTACTGGAGTTTCAGCTTTAGCATCATTCCTTCCAAAGAAATCCCAGGGTTGATCTCCTTCAGAATGGACTGGCTGGATCTCCTTGCAGTCCAATGCAATCTTGATTCCAGCTTGTGTTTCTTCCAGTCCAGCGTTTCTCATGATGTACTCTGCATATAAGTTAAATAAGCAGGGTGACAATATACAGCCTTGACGCACTCCTTTTCCTATTTGGAACCAGTCTGTTGTTCCATGTCCAGTCCTAACTGTTGCTTCCTGACCTGCATACAGATTTCTCAAGAGGCAGGTTAGGTGGTCTGGTATTCCCATCTCTTTCAGAATTTTCCACAGTTTATTGTGATCCACACAGTCAAAGGCTTTGGCATAGTCGATAAAGCAGAAGTAGATGTTTTTCTGGAACTCTCTTGCTTTTTCCATGATCCAGCGGATGTTGGCAATTTGATCTCTGGTTCCTCTGCCTTTTCTAAAGCCAGCTTGAACATCAGGGAGTTCACGGTTCACGTATTGCTGAAGCCTGGCTTGGAGGATTTTGAGCATTACTTTACTAGCATGTGAGATGAGTGCAATTGTGCGGTAGTTGGAGCATTCTTTTGCATTGCCTTTCTTTGGAATTGGAATGAAAACTGACCTTTTCCAGTCCTGTGGCCACTGCCGAGTTTTCCAAATGTGCTGGCAGATTGAGTGCAGCACTTTCACAGCATCATCTTTCAGGATTTGAAACAGCTCAACTGGAATTCCATCACCTCCACTAGCTTTGTTCGTAGTGATGCTTTCTAAGGCCCACTTGACTTCACATTCCAAGATGTCTGGCTCTAGATTAGTGATCACATCATCATGATTATCTGGGTCATGAAGATCTTTTTTGTACAGTTCTTCCATGTATTCTTGCCACCTCTTCTTAATATCTTCTGCTTCTGTTAGGTCCAGACCATTTCTGTCCTTTATCGAGCCCATCCTTGCATGAAATGTTCCCTTGGTATCTCTAATTTTCTTGAAGAGATCTCTAAGAAGACTCATGTTAGATGTAAAAGTTAGAAGAGGACACCAAGGCCTCAACCTGAAGGACACATATGTTAATGAAATGGAAACCTGAAGTGGTGTCTTGGGTGATACAAGCAATAATTCCTTGGCATCCTACTTCTAACAAGAAATGGTTATTTGGAAATGACTGTATTTTTAAATTACAGTTATTTTTGTTTTTCCCTGAAATACATTTAGGAAATCTATATCTTGAGTATATAATTCAACAATCCATAAATTTAAGAATTCAGCTATATTAAGGTAATATTGAAAGAGATTTTTAGTCATCAAGTTTCATTCACCAAGTATTATTTGGGAACATATAAGAAAGGGAGTTAGGGACAGTTATTTCCCTGATCAGGTATCAAACCTGGGGCCTCAGCAGTGAAAGCAAGTTCTAACCACTGGAGCCACTGGGAAATTCCCCAGTTAACCTGTTAACGTAGATCTGTAGACACATAAAAGACTTCCAAAACAGCTGAGCTTATTGGGAAGCATGGTCTTCATAGAGCCTCATAATGAAATAACATTAATGATAAAAGCTATAAATTATTCTCTTTCCTTAGGCTTATCTTCATAGTAGACTATGTATATGTGTGTGTCAGAAATATACATGTGCTTTGAACCCTGCTTAGGACATCATCTAAATATAATCAAGGTCTACAGTATTACCGGAGGCTCAGCAGGGTAAAGAGCTGCATCTAAGATCCCTCAGGTTGCTGGCAGACTTCATCTCCTTGTAGTTTTAGGACCAAGATGCCATTTTATTGCTGGTTGTTAGCCAGGAGATGCTTCTGCCAGTCCTGTGCCACATGGTCATTTGTGACACCCATTCCCCCTTGCCATATAACATAGCCTTATTAAGAGAGTGACATCACATCACCTTCACCACGTTCTCATGGCTCAGAATCAAGTAACAAGTCCTGCCAAACTCACCCTGAGAAGGAATTACACAAGATTGTGTCTATTTGGTGAGGTCACCCTGTGTGCGTGTGTGTGCATGCTCAGTTGTATCCGACTCTCTGCGACCCCCTGGACTGTAGCCGGCCAAGCTCCTCTGTCTGTGGGATTCTCCAGGCAAGAATACTGGAGTGGGTTGCCATTTTCTTCTCCAGGGGTCACCCTAAGGCTGTTCAAATATGCCTTTGAATAATGTATTCAGTCACAGGGCAAATGTGATTAGACACAGAAGGATATAGTGCCTGTTTTGAAAAGCAGAGTTTATATCAAGAATTCAAAGAATTTTTTACTTAGACGATGGATATTTAATTATTAACACTATCTAATATTTGAGTAGTCCTCGTGTGTCAGATATTATCCTGTCACAATACCCTATGCAATATGTTTTATTATCACTATTTTATATGTGAAGAAAGTGAGGCAATAAGATCTTACCAAACTCACATAGTTAGTAAGTAGCAAATTGAGATTTGAAGGAAGGCAACTTTTATACAACTCTTCACTATTTGTTCTTATAAGATCTCATGAAGATAATCTCTATTAATTTAGGCTGAACAGTTTATAGACTCTAAACAACATCTAAAATATGGCACATATTTTGTATCTTTAATAAATACATATTATTTTCCTTTATGTATGCACATGCTATGAAACCTATGATTTGGTTAATCAAATGCCTATATTTGATTAATAGGCTTCCCAGGTGGCTCTAGTGGTAAAGAACATTCCTGCCAATGCAGGAGACATAAGAGACATGAGTTTGATCACTGGGTCAGGGAGATCTGTGGAGGAGGATCAACACACTCCAGTATTCTTGCTTGAAGTATCCCTTGGACAGGGGAGCCTGGTGGGCTACACCGTCCATAGGGTTGCAAAGAGTCAGACATGACTGAGCAATATAGCATGCATGCATGTTTGATTAATATGAAAATAAAATACCACTTCTATGGAAACTTAGCTTTCTGGACTGAACATAAGTCCATTTTGCATGAAGCACTATCTCATAGGGAATGATGGAGAGAATCTAATGTTATATTAAAACCCTTCTTGTACAATTTGCCACAACCTGACCTTTATCCTTCTATTGATGGAATCAGTATTACAGACTACCTGCTTCCTACACAATGTCTGAAAATTAATTACAACATATTACTTGACCTTTTTTACTTTGTGCTTATGTATACTACCTGTCGCTTCTGTTTCAATCCTTGCTTCCTTTTAAACATCACATTTATCAGTTGTTATCTATGTACTCTATCCTGGGTTGTCTTTCCCCCATTAATAAAATCGCCTTTGATACATTGCGTTATTTCAGCTACTAGATTTATTGGCTAAGACTCAATCTCTCACCCTTCTCCCCCTCACCCTCTGCCCCACCTTTTCGTCCTCCCTTCTCTCATCCTTCCATTTATTTCACCTCATTTCTAGCTTCTCCTTCTCTCTCTTTCTCTCTCTCTCTCCTGCTCCGGCTCTCAGTCTCCTATGCCTCTCAGTTTTCCACTGAGAGCTACATTTCACAAATAAATAATCAGTTGTAAAGAACCATAGATGTCATGTACAGTTAAAAATACATGCTACCACTAGGTGAAAATATATACATATAATATCAGTCATAATATTACCATAGACCTAAATTAACTCACTTGAATTCAAACTAAAGTTACTATAATAGTTGAATTCATGTTATTTTAGTTTAAGACTGGCAAGAAATTCAGTTTTTTGTTTTGCATTTTTTGCTTAGAATCACCTGACTTGTGAAACAGTGGCAGAAACTCCTTATGCATTGACTTCAGAGAAAATAAAAAACAGTTTCTTACCCATTCTGTCCAAGACCCTTGCTAAATTGTGACATCAGGTCTTGTTTTACTAATTTCACATTTTTCAGGTTTGTTTTTTTTTTTCCTATATGTTGGGAGGAAGAAACCAAAACAATTTGATAGAGAATTTAACAAACATAAAATTAAGTGATGATTCATGTCACATGCAACTTCCTCTGGGTCCCTGAGAAATTTCTGCACTTTCTATTTATGTTTACAATCTGCATTCTAACTTGACATGTCTTAAGAATTGGCTGAGTTTCCAACAAAAGCTGGATAAGGTGTGAGGCTTAACTGAGACAATGAAGAAATCCAGTGCCCCAGGATTTTAGGGGAAAAAAATAGAAACACAGAGACATTCATGAAAACATGTGAGTTAATTATAATATTTATATGTTATCACTTAGAAAAATTACTTATACCTTTTCACATCTGGGTCAGCATCATATTGATTGACCCTATGTATTTTAACCTTATTTAATCTTCTCAGGACTGCAATAGGTAAAGCACTCTTCCACACATCTGAAACAGGTTTTACATTTGCAAGTTCCTTAATGCTACAGCACTCCCAATGAACAACTTTTCAATTCTCATAAAAACCATTCCTAAATTCTGATCCTTTAAAACAAAATATATTTCTGTAAATATACTTTATTATTACTATTACCTTCTTGGGTCTAAATTATTTGGAAGTTTTATTTCTTTGTTGATATCATTGATTATTCTCTTCAATAAACCCATCTAATTGAAGATACCTGTACATTTTATTGCATTGTAGGTGTATTAAGAATGTATTATGTATGTGTATTAGCCACTCAGTTGTGTCTGACTCTTTGTGACCCCATGTTCTGTAGCCCACTAGGCTCCTCTGTGCATGGAATTCTCCAGACAAGAATACTGGAATGGATTACCATTCCATTCTCCAGGAGATCTTCCCGACTCAGCGATTGAACCCAGGTCTCCTGCATTGCAGGCAGATTCTTAACCATCTGAGCAACCAGAGAAGCCCTAAGAACAGATAAGATATTTTTATTTTTCAGTTAAATCAATATATTTAAGACCTATCAAGTTTTAGCTTTAATGTTTACATTTGAAGAGAAAATAAGTTTAACATTTGGGGAAGGTAGGACACAATGAATTTTGACTGGGGGAGCAAATAAATAGAGAGAAGAAAGAATATATAAACAGTGAAAAGTGTTTATTTTTATTAAAAATGACAGAAAACTTAATTGAAATAAAGTAGTATATATTATGCATTTATTCACTTATAAAACAGATGTCCACGGAGTGGATTCTGTAACGAATGAAACACACACACACACACACACACACACACATATATTCTAGTTGTATAGTCAGACTATAAACACATAATTTAAATTATACAGATTCTATTTATGACATGCTTGAAAAGGCAGAACTATAGTGATGGAAAAAAGATGAGTGGTTGTTAAAATTTAGGGTTGATGTGGTGTGATATTGGTTATATGTGGCTCTTCACACACTAAAATTCATGGAAATGCATATCCTAAATTAAAGTTGAATTACTGAACATTAAAATAAAACCCAAAGATATAGAATTTTCAATAAGAAGACTGGTTAAAATATAATAAACTGACAGTATCAAGTTTTATTCATGATGTGCAACAATTGAACAATTCATTTACTGCTGGTAGAAACTAGATTTGTACAACAATTTTAGAAAACTCCTTGCCATATCTACTACATATGCATACCTTATAACCCCAAAATTCATGTCCCATAAATATGCCCAAAAAAAACTGCAGACATAAGACTCTAAAAACTGTGCAATGTATATCTAAGTAATATTCATAATGAATTGGTGTGTGTGTGATATATTTAAGAACAAAAAGGTCCTCAAGCTAATTTTTTAATGAGCTAATAATTTAAATTTAAAACATTAATTTCTGAAATCTTTTTAAAGTCATTTTCATACTTAAAAGCATATAATGTAAAACAAGTTTATAATTGTTAGAATTCAAGATTTTAAGCATGAAAGAAATTAAAATATAAGTAAAATACAGTCTTCCTAAATTAAAATTGTCAATAAGAGTGCCAGTTTCAGATGCATTAAATTATATATATATATGTCTTCCCTGGTGGCTCAGAGGTTAAAGCATCTGCTTCCAATGTGGGAGACCCCGGTTCGATCCCTGGGTTGGGAAAATCCCCTGGAGAAGGAAATGGTAACCCACTCCAGTATTCTCGCCTGGAGAATCCGATGGATGGAGAAGCCTGGTAAGCTACAGTCCATGGGGTCGCAAAGAGTCGGACACGACTGAGCAACTTCACTTACTTTTATATATATATATATATATATATATATATATATAACTATCTCTGAGCTCTACTATTGAAATATGGAAACAATGACTAGTACCAATATTGACAATTACCTTTAGTTACTATACTATATTCTCTGAACACCATTTTCCTCTAAGGATATCAGGGCTAATTTAATGTCTGAGGTAGCTGTACTCAATTCCTTGGTCAGGAAGATCCCTTGGAGATATCATGGCAACCCACTCCAGTATTCTTCCTGAAGAATTCCATGGACAGAGGAGGCTGGAGGGCTACAGTCCACAGGGTTGCAAACAGTTGGACACAACTGAAGCTTCTAAGACTCACAGTACCTAGCTCTACTAGTAAGATGAAGCAAGATCCTGTTACACAAGACAGAAATGAACCCAGAAAGGCATCACACAAATGTCAAATGCCATTTATTTATACTTGTTCCTTGGTAACTCAGATGTTAAAGAATCTCCCTGGAATGCAGGAAACCCCACTATGATCCCTGGGTCTGGAAGATCCCCTGGAGAAGGAAAGGGCAACCCACTCCAGTATTCTTGCCTGGATAATTCTACGGTCAGAGGAGCCTGGCTGGCTACACCCCAGGGGGTCGCAGAGTTGGACAGGGCTGAGTGACTAACACTAACACAATAAATAAATGAGTGACCATTTATGTTAAAAACATACTTCCTACAAACATCATCATAAGAAAGTATGATATTTTTTAATGTGCCTAGTATTGCATTGGATCTTCAAAGAAACAAAATTATTCTCTACTTTGTAAGCTGTACCTAAAAAATCACTGTCTATTGATAAAAAGAAGGAAGGCAGCATCTTCTAAAGCATCCCTTATCCCTAGATATGATTTAAAAAAGAAGATAGAATTATATTATCTATTGAGACTTGAATAATCCATGTTAAACTAAAGAGGAAAATCTAAAAATTGTGAAATTATTAAAACATACATCAAAAATTTATTTTTCTGTGTGTTGTCTTAATATATCATCAAATCATAATATATCTTATCTAAAGAGCAATAAATCACATAAAGACACTAAGAAATTATTTGTTTAAAGTCTGCTCATGTTTTAATGCCAAAGACAACTCATTACTGGATTTTAATCTTATTCTCTATTTATTATATGACCATGTATTTTTAAACAAAATGTTTCTTACTGACTAAAAATTGGACAATATTAAATAAGTTTTATCATATTAATAATCATAATTGCAGTCATAATCAACAGAATTTTAATTCAATAAAATATTTGCAATATTAGGGAGGGGAAACTTCCATTTTCTGGCTCTGTTTTCCTGTGGGGAGTTTGTTCTGAGTGGCACTGTTGGTCAGTTTCCATACCCCACAGCTGTTCTTCCTCATCAGAGGAAGATGGGCTTATCTCAGAGTGGAGTAATGAGAAACTGATTGTGTTTAGCTCAGCCCCACCTATCTTCATTCTCTCAAGTCTGCCAATCAGCACAGAGGCTCATTCTCATCCTCTCTAGGCCATGGATTAGATTGAGTAAGACAGGTTCCCATTAAGGAAGTTGTCTTACTAAGCCTCTTAGATTCTAGAAATCTCTGTGTCTAGTGAGTATGCTTATTCAGGAGTGTAATGTAAACAAGTCACTTTATTATTAAATCTATAGCCATGTATGCAAATCTAGACTTTGTCAGCACATCATTATAAAAAATATTTTATTCTATCTACTTAAAGTCTGTGACCCTCTGTTAATAGAGGCTAAACACAGATAAGGGGAAAATTTTCATTTCTTACTTGTTTTAATCCTAGATTCAGGTGCACTTTCCTGTGACTCTACAGGCAGAGACACAGACTGATATTAGGAAGTGAAATATACATGCAATGCTATGCCTTTAAAGTTTAGAGGAACTTGGTTTGGCTCAATTCATGCAGAATTTATAGGGAATTATATTGTACCATGAGAACACTTACAAAATTGTCCAGTTGAATTTTAACACTGCAGCCTTAGTAAATAGACTTTTATAGTAAAAAGTGCTATAGCTTGACTGTGAACTCCCTCCTCCTCAGTTCAGCACCAGGGTGACCAAAGTGAGGGGCCTAGAAAAAAATAAGAATTTTTGAATATTTTTGAAAAACAACTTAGTTAAAATAAAGCCTAAATTTCTTTAAAAGTCAGAAATAGCTCAAAAAATGACAGTTGAGGCTGCATTCCTGGGTGAATTTTTATTTCAGTGTAGTCAACAATGTGTCATAAACATACTCTTCATGGGCACTTTTTCACGTTTAAATTTACTTTCCAGAGTTCTGGTCTCCAAGCATCAGGCATAGACTGAAAGGTTTTCTGTCAAAGGTAAAGTCAAGTGGTTTTCCCCATTGATTCCATTTAACCAAGACACCATTAAGACCTCTAATTTCTTAGACAATTAGGGTTAGCAAAGGTCCTGGGTGGGCAAAATATAATTTTGCCAGGAATAGTTTTGCCATAGGAACTAATGATACTAAATCACTTGAGTATGAGCCTGTCCTTTTTTATTCATTTTTTGGGCTCTTTCACAGACCCAGGAAACACTCACACCTGAGTATAACACCATGTCTCAAAGCACCTTTGATTCTTTTTTGATATACAAAATTAAAAGTTTGAAGGAAACTGAAATTAACCCAGTTATCTAACATGTCTCAAGATTAGATTAAGTATAGAAAAAAGGATTTGGAGGAAACTGGAATAATTTTATGATCAGATTCTTTATATTTTGATTTATGTTGGGATAGTTATTAGCACATAATTTCATGAAGAATTTTGAACTTAACCTTCCTCAAGGACTTTTAATATATGATCACTAGCTAATTTTTCCTGACATTGGTAATGGTGGAAATTCAACTGAGAATCTCATCATGGTTGACATTTTATTTTTGGAGTATCTGTATTTTATCATTTAATCTCATTGTAAAACTTTCATTATATATATTGATAAAAGTTTGAACCTTTTTGGTTTGAGGTTTAAAGTTGGCTTGCAGATATCTGAATTAATGTACACCATGACTTTTTAAAAAATTGTAATTTTCTTTAGAAGTGATATTAGAACAATCAGCAAGTGATTGAGGCACATGAAGTTACAAGCAGAATTGTTCAATTGCAATCTCCCTTTTGCTGGATTGCATTATTGTAAAAATATGCATTATCCTCTTGTTAAGCTTTTTCCTTTTGGAACTCTCTCTATTGTATCTCTTTCCACTAGACCTCTACATGATATTAGACTATACTACCATTTCTCAGCCTTGGCTGGGTGAATCTCTTTAAACCTGTGATTCACAACCTGACCCATATCTTGTTCCCAGGGAACATTTGGCATTTTCTGGAGACATTTTTATTTTTTACAACTTGGGGTTGATACTTATATCTAGTGGATAAAGAGATCGAAGACATTGGTAAGCAATAATGCACAAGACAATGCTAGCCTCCTTTCCCTCTCCCAAAGACAAAGAATTATCTGATCTCAAATGTTAGTAATGGTGAATTGGAGAAACTCAGCTTTAGACAATGAAATACATAAAGGGACATGAATCATTTCTGAGCCTTAAGCACTGAAGTATGTTTCTGCCATCACTCTTTTCATCTACCATGAGATAAGTGTGAAGGGGTTCAGATAGGAGTTGCCCCCAGTGTCTCAGATCCCCAAATGAAGAAGACAGAGAGCAGTGTCACAGTCAAGTCACAGGGAAATATAATGTGACAAAGAAGTCTTTTTGTTGTTGTAAGCCATTAAAATTTAGGAATACTTTGTTATCTGATATAAATGTAAGCTGATTAACTACTTATTGTCTTTTAGTGATAAGATGAACAGTTTAATACCCAATATAGGGACAGTGTCTTCTGAATGTTTCTCAATTGGTTCCAGGAAAGAATCATTTTACTTATTGCTCTGCATGAAATTTTAAAGATATATGCTAAGATAAAGTTGATAATTCAGAAAAACATGTGAACACTTCTATCAGAAGGGTTTTTATCTCCTAATGATCCCATAAAGTATTAAATGTGCTAAAATTCACCTTCTCTTGAAAGGCAAAAGCATGTCAGTGGGCAGCTTAACTGAATAAATTTTCTTAAATTTAATGTAGTTTTTAAAATGGTTTAACTCAAATCCCAAATAATCTGTAACTTGTGAAATAGTTCATAGATACTGGCTCTCTAACAGACTTGAGAAAATAAAAGTTTGAAAATGATTTTGTTTAGGATACAATATACAGCACCCTCATAGCTTCCTTTTATGAAGCCAACATTATGGATAACTGGCAAGTTCAGTTCAGTGGCAAAATGAACAAAATCTGTGTATGCAAAATACTCCTACTCTATAGTCAATGTCTTGAATTTCAGTTCCCTGGTGGGTCAGAGGTTAAAGCATCTGCCTTTGATGCAGGAGACCCAGGTTCGATCCCTGGGTTGGGAAGATCCCCTAGAGAAGGAAATGGCAATCCACTCCAGTATTCTTGCCTGGAGAATCCCATGCACAGAGAAGCCTAGTAGGTTACAGTCCACGGGGTCGCACAGAGTAGGACACAACTGAGTGGCTTCACCTTCACCTTCATAGTCAATGGTCTTGAATTTCAATTAGGGAGAGCAAAGAAGCTTGAATGTCTGTAACCATGTGTGTGAAAATAGTTTCAAGGTCTCTTATTTTAAAGTCCATCTTCTAATCTTCAGTGTCCATGCTTTTCTCATCATTTATCAAAATATATGGTGAACACACATGAACACATGTGTCGGTGTTATATTCTTCTTGGCCTCCTTGATTCATCGTTCTTCACCAGAATGCATTTTCTTTTTGGAAGAGTGTTTTGCCCTATAGTGTCTAATTCACAATAGTTGGCACATAGTGAGTTTCAATATTTATGACTGACTTAGTGAACACATACATGAATAGATGACTTTAAATTGGGCTTATTCTCACAAAGTAAAAAAAAAAAAAAAATAGATATACATGAAAAGTTAGAGATTTTGAGCCAACCTAATGTTTTTATTATTATAATATTTTGCATATTTATTTCCTTAAATCCACACTTTACAAGAAAGAGAAATAAAATATTTTATTGCAGCATCACTTTTTGGATCAGGAGTCAACAACAATTTTTACAAGAGGATGAGTGGTTTCTGGCTACTGAATTTCTTAGAATGGGCTATATCTATGAAATAAGCCAAGGAGTATAGAAGTATAAAGAGGGTGACCAGATGCTGGAAAATACAGTTCTCTCACCTGGAAAATTCTTTCAAAGAAAGAACCCAGAGCCTATAACCTCTCTTGTCCTCGCAACAAAGTACACCATGCTGATGTTTAAAGTTTCAGTCTAGGCTCTTTGTCACATTATGATAGTAATATATCTTTTTGAACTGTGTGTTAGATCCCTGGTTTCATTTGGAGAATGGTATCTATTTTATATTTTTGTATTTAATATAAGAGAATTTGAAGTTACCCTAATAAAAACATAAAGGAAATAATTTTCCTTAGATGTTTAGACTTCATAAAAACTTAGAAAAGTTGAAACCGTTTTGAACCTCCAACTTCTTTATATTCAGCATAAAGTGATTTTATTTTAAAGCCTTGTGTATTTCAGAGGGAATTTAATTTTTCAAAGTCTGTACCTTGGATACCCACAGTATCCCTCTACTGGTGTTAACTTGTTTGTCTCTAAGATCACTACCTTGTTGAGCAAAAAGAATGCTTTTCCTGGAATTTATACACACACGCCAACACACACACACATACATAGACCTGCTTTCTGATGAGCATTAATTTTGTATAATAGTAATGTTTTTCTCCTGCCATCTAATTTACCTCTATAAACCAGTCCACATTTATTGCAAGCATAAAGACTTTAGTCTAGAAAATAATTAAGTGAGTAGCATGTTATTGGTCATTTGACTTTAAGGTGAAGGTGAAGTCACTCAGTCGTGTCCGACTCTTTGTGACCCCGTGGACTGTAACCTACTAGGCTTCTCCGTCTGTGGGATTCTCCAGGCAAGAATACTGGAGTGGATTGCCATTTCCTTCTCCAGGGGATCTTCCCGACCCAGGGATCAAACCCAGGTCTCCCACACTGGAGGCAGACGCTTTAACCTCTGAGCCACCAGGGAAACCCATTTGAGTTTAAAGTAGGTTATAAATCACTATGAGCCCTAATTCTTTGTGTTTTGTAAGCATGTATATTCTTCTTGGCTCTTACTGTCCCCTGAATCACTATTCTGCCCTTGTTTCACCAATATGCAAAGAAAAAATTTATTTCTTTGATTTGCATTGAAAAAATTTTGAAAATGTTCAAGTACACTGGAAAATTACATTTAAAATCACTTTATTTGCAAAATAACCTAAAGGTATTGAAGAAGTTCAAGATTTACTTCTTAATTTGAAATCAATTCTTACAAAGAGGTTTTTAATTCCTAGAAAACTAACATTGACAAAGAACCTCAGAAGAGAAATTGGACCAACGCCATTAAAGCCTGGCCATCTGACTCAAGAGAAAGGCCATTTTTATAGCATCCTCTGACCAGATCCCATTGTTGTCCAGGCGGAGTGTGAAATGATTTCAGCAAAACAATTCATTTGCCTAGCTTGAGTAGGAAAAAAACCCTCCAGTTGTTGCAGAAAATTCACATGCCTTTTGTTGTTGTATTGTTGCTGTTTCTTGAATTTATTTTTCCTGCTACAACTGATTTGTCAACTCAGTTTGGGTCAGTTTGGCTTCCCTTATTTAGTGTCATAATCAACCCCTGAACAACAATCATACAATATCAATATTTTATCAATAGTATCCATTGTAATGACTGTAAGAGGGTTTATACATGTTTACTGAGGCTTAGGTATTTGTTTTATGCACCTTCATTAACAAACTCATGCTCCTTTGCTTCGCATCAAGATACAACAGAAACAAGCTCCCTGTCCACAGAAATTTAAACCAAATAATGAATGAATCTTTGGTTCCCTGAGCTCCCAGAAATGCCCCTCCTTCTCTTGTATTTTTCAAAAAAATCTCGTTATTTAATCTGTTGTGAATGAGGGCTTTGAAGTCTGTAATGAATTTTCAATATGAAACATATATGAGACATTCTGCCTTATGCTTATTCATTCAATATAACACCCATTATGAGTCAGGCATTATAATAACTACTGAAGATAGAGACAAAAACAACAACAACAAAAATACAGAATGCCTGCCTTCAAGGGTTTCATAACATAGAAGAGGACAGCAGCTGAAATAATTAATAACCTCCTTCCACATGGCTCAGTAGTAAAAGAATCCACCTATCAATGCAGGAGATGCAGGTTCAGTCCTTGGGTTGGGAAGATCCCCTGGAGAAGGAAATGGCAATCTACTCCAGAATTCTTGCCTGGAAAATGCAATGGATAGAGGACCCTGGTAGGCTACAGTTCATGGGGTCACAAAGAGTCAGACATGACTATGCTCGAATAATTTCCAAAATAAAATGTTATACATGAATTTATTTGGTATGAACATGGATGATTCTTGTTAATATTTTTACTTTCTTTTGCTGTTCTGTAAATGTACAGTCTCTTCACTAACAGAGGTGACTGGTGAGTCTATCACAATCATTTTCTTTCTACAAGGTTAGTAGAAGATGATAGAGAGAAATCTTACTGATTATGTGACTACTTTTTTTCCAGGTGAGACACCTGTTGCACCAGAACCATGGCTCCACCAGATTGCCAGGCTCTGCTGCTTCAGGCATGTATGGAGCAGGGTGAACATGTGAGAGCCGGAAGGCCCTGTGCCTGACAGAGTCACTCTCCTTAGTGGACCTCATCACCTTCTCAGAAAAAGTGTGTCTGTGTGTGTGTGTGTTACTCAGTCATGCCTGATTCTTACAACTCCAGGGACTGCAGCCCACTACTCTCCTGTTTCCATAGGATTCTCCAGGCAAAAACACTGGAGTGAGTAGACATTTCCTTCCCCAGGAGATCTTCCCAATCCAGGGATCAAACCCAGGTCTCCTGCACTACATGTAGATTCTTTACCATCTGAGCCAACAGAGAAGCCCTTCAGAAATACTGCTACTTCCTATGAGTGCTACTGTTTCTTTTCATATTGATGACTTTCAACCTCCTTCCAGTTCTCAAAAACTTCCTCCACTGGTCTCCTCCACACCACTTATCTTCAATCCTTACCAGAATCCCAATTAGAAAAAGGAAGGTTTTAGACACACACATACACACAAAAGTCAAGAATTAAAGCACTTTCAACCAACTTCATCTTTAGGGAAGAATCATAACCTATTCCAGGGGCAATTTAGCACTGGGAAATCTGCCTGCTTCAAGCAAGTGGGCTTTAGAGAGGAGATTGTTTGAGTACAAAATGATCATATTTCATTTTTTTCTAACACATTTAATGAATGTTAAGCTGAAGATTAGAATGCCATGCAAATACTGTGATAGAAGAAGTCACCAGCCATGTGACAAACAGAGAAGATGCCCCTAACTCCTGACCATGAGAAACTCAGGGAATGATCTAAAAATTTTTTCTGGGAAGGCCTCTAAAGTGATTTTTGGACACAGCTGAGTCTTAAAAGACAGGGTGAGTTAATCAGGTGGTTGAAAGGGCTGGATTTTATTCTAAGCAGAAAAAGCAAGTACGACTAGTCAATGTCTTGATCTATTTAAGGAATCACATTTAGATCAGAACACACAGTGTACAGAACATGAAGAATGATGAAAGAGAATATTGGGAAAATAGTAGCCAGAGCATATATGTTCTTTTCTACCTTAGATATGCTATCTTTAAAACAATAAGATACAGGTATTGGCTCATGATGGATCATTTTATTTATTGCTTTATTTATTATGCTTTCTTTCAAATGTTCATATAACTGTTAAAGCTGTTAGACCTTTGTTTTTTTTTTTTAAAAAAGAGTCTTGTAGCTATTTCCTATGAGCACTCCTAAAATGTCTTTAAATAGTAATTCTCAGTCATTTGGTAATATTTGGATCTTGCTATTATTTTATGCATTTAGTCATGGTATATTTGTGAATTTTACTGAAGTTCTAATTTCTGTTTTCAAGTCAAATTTTCCCTTTTAAGCCAAA
>SJYT01007513.1:56983-92303 GCA_006410635.1 Cephalophus harveyi | reverse complement strand
TTTACAATTGAATTAATAATCCCTTTGAAGTTAGATGAATATATCTCAGTTTCCCTTTTGGGGACTGAGGACATTTTAGGATAAACGTTAACTCTTAGAAAGCACTGTAATTTCATTTGTAGAGATCTCTTTTTAAAAGAAGAAAAAAACAGAAAAAATTGTACTAAGTATATATTGAGTCAATTTTAGTTATTTAGCATTTGCTTACTCATTCCAGCCATTTGTGCTGCTTTTTTTTTAGCAAATTATTATTATACTACTTCATATTTAAATAGGAACAAAAATAATTATCTGTTGTGCAATATAGCAGTAACTAATGAACCTAGAGGATGGTTAAGAGAATAAACTATTACATTAAAAAAAAACAAAAAACAGAGGAAAACTTCACTATCTTGTGTGATATTCTGTTATTCTTGTGGTGTATAGGTTTGGTTTATGGAAACTACTGAGATGTTTCCTTTCTTCCAATCTATAAATCCACTCATTTGTGTGTGTGCATGTAAGAAGTTGATATAAATTAGTGAAGAGACTGCTAACACCTCACATATCTGTTCTCTTTTTCTTACTAATATCCCACCTCTCACCTTTTATCTAGGTATAGGGTGGATAGAATAATAGAAGTGACCTGGGTCTCTTCTGAACATAGTACTTCACAATCTGCCAGAATCTGTAGTGCTTTCCCAAACACACAAGTCTCAAAGTCAAGAAATCAGGAAAGGCACTTCTACCAGTCAGTTGTTCTAGAATCATGCATCTTGGCTATGACTGTCCCCACAAAATGGATGCACTATACTTTCTCTGTCTCTCTCCATGTGATTTGCCTCTAAATCAAACTCTTAAGAAGGATCTATGTCATATTCCTAAGCTTGCAAGATAATTTTAGAAATGTAGGTTTTAAATCATTAGCTTCTGTATGCTAGTACAGTGCTTCCCAGGTGGCAACAGTGGTAAAGAACTCACCTTCTAATGCAAGAGACATGAGACACAGATTTGATTCATGCCCCTGTAGGAGAGCATGGCAACCCACTCCAGTATTCTTGCCTGGAGAATTTCATGGACAGAAGAACCTGGAGGGCTAACAGTCCATAGGGTCACAAAGAGTTGGACACAACTGAAGCAACTTCATGCGCACCAGTGCATATACTAGAAGCGGTCTGTGATATCTACCAAATGAAATTTTAATGAAGCTGTTCAAGATCACCACACTGGCAAATAATATTAAAGTGTTTGTTTTTTTGTTTGTTTGTTTTATGCTTACGACTGAACTCAGAAAGTAAAAACAAAGAAAAAAGCTTAAATAGTGGGAAAAAACAGTGAAAAATTCACAGATCATCTACAGTCACAAAGCACTTTAAACAGCTCTTTGTGGTTAATCCCCAAACATCATTATCCACTCTTCTTTGACTACTTTGATAGTATGACTGATTTATTTTATGCCTTTAAGGATGCTGATCATTGTATAAACCTTGTGTTGAACTCACTGACTTATAAGGATGTCTAAAATGAACAGACTTCAATATTGTTTAAAGTATAACTGTTATCTTCCTAGTAAAAAAAAAAAGTATGTCAAAAAAATGCCTATTATTTAGCTAGCTTTGTGAGAAATACCAAGTCTTTTACTAATACCTTCAATCTTATTTTTCTCAAATGACTTCTAATCACATCCAATGCCTTTGGAATAATCAGTTCAGTTCAGTCCTTCAGACGTGTCTGACTCTTTGCAACCCCATGAATCACAGCACATCAGGCCTCCATGTCCATCACAACTCCTGGAGTTCACGCAGACTCACGTCCATCTAGTCGGTGATGCCATCCAGCCATCTCATCCTCTGTCATCCCCTTCTCCTCCTGCCCGCAATCCCTCCCAGAATCAGAGTTTTTCCCAATGAGTCAACTCTTCACATGAGGTGGCCAAAGTACTGGAGTTTCAGCTTTAGCGTCAGTCCTTCCAATGAAAACACAGGACTGATCTCCTTCAGAATGGACTGGTTGGATCTCCTTGCAGTCCAAGGGATTCTCAAGAGTCTTCTCCAACACCACAGTTCAAAAGCATCAATTCTTCGGTGCTCAGCTTCCTTCACAGTCCAACTCTCACATCCATACATGACCACAGGAAAAACCATAGCCTTGACTAGACAGAACTTTGTTGGCAAAGTAATGTCTCTGCTTTTGAATATGCTATCTAGGTTGGTCATGACTTTCCTTCCAAGGAGTAAGAGTCTTTTAATTTCATGGCTGCAATCACCATCTGCAGTGATTTTGGAACCCCCAAAATAAAGTCTGACACTGTTTCCACTGTTTCCCCATCTATTTCCCATGAAGTGATGGGACCAGATGCCATGACCATAGTTTTCTGAATGTTGAGCTTTAAGCCAGCTTTTTCACTCTCCTTTTTCACTTTCATCAAGAGGCTTTTTAGTTCCTCTTCACTTTCTGCCATAAGGGTGGTGTCATCTGCATATCTGAGGTTATTGAGATTTCTCCTGGCAATCTTGATTCCAGCTTGTGCTTCTTCCAGTCCAGCGTTTCTCATGATGTACTCTGCATAAAAGTTAACTAAACAGGGTGACAATTTACAGCCTTGACGTACTCCTTTTCCTACTTGGAACCAGTCTGTTGTTCCATGTCCAGTTCTAACTGTTGCTTCCTGACATGCATATAGGTTTCTCAAGAGGCAGGTCAGGTGCTCCGGTATTCCCATCTCTTTCAGAATTTTCCATAGTTTATTGTGATCCACACAATCAAAGTCTTTGGCATAGTCAATAAAGCAGAAATAGATGTTTTTCTGCAACTCTCTTGCTTTTTCCATGATCCAGCAGATGTTGGCAATTTGATTTCTGGTTCCTCTGCCTTTTCTAAAACCAGCTTGAACACTTAGAAGTTCATGGTTCATGTATTGCTGAAGCTTGGCTTGGAAAATTTGGAACATTACTAGGATAACAAAATTTAGAAATGTGTATGTCTTGCTCTACACATACAAAGAATATTTCGCCATGGCCCAGTCAATTCATCTCTTTGACAGATTAACTGGTTAGTTCTCATTTACTCCAAGGCTAGCTTTCCCACAATTTAAATATCAAAATAAACTTATTAGGTAGTTAGAATAGGAAAAATGAGTCCAAAATTGTGACGCCTAAAAGACAAAGAAAGTAAAAAGCCCCTGAAAACAGAACAAAAGAAAGCTGTGGACCACAGTGAGAACTTCAGGTGAAATACACCCCCTTCTTGTCTAGCCAATTTGCACAGGGCAGGTTCAAAGAGAAGGAGACAAAATGTATAAAAAGAGGAAACCGAGACTGATTATGCCTTGAGGGTGTACTATGCTTGCCAAATAAAATTGAGTTTTAACAAAGGTTTGACACTGATCTGCCGTTTCAAATCTTTGCTGCAGCAAGACAGAACTGAGGAAATTACATACTCCCTCCACATATCTGTTTCTGTGACCCAGATGTACCCTGGTTGAAGCCCCTACAAGGTGGGGCCAACCCTAGCAGAAGCCCAACTCGGTGAAAGCTTATGCTGTGGAAGCCAAAAGTAACGGAAACCCAGCACAGTAGAAGTGACAAGCCCAGAGTGCTGGAAACTGTGGCAGCAAAAATAAAATTGGCAGAAAGCTCACACAGCTCAGTCTTACATTCCAGAAGACCTCCAGTTAAGGTAGGTCACACCTACCTCTTCACACCTATGGCTGGAAGGAGATCTGGCTAATAAAATTTTAATTCCTTTACAATCTCTTGTTTCTTGTTTCCTTGAACCCCCTGTGAACAGGTGAGCAGCAGTGGGTGCAACTGAGGGACTCTGGCAGAGCCTACTTCCAGTGTATCCCAAAGGCTTCACTATCTGCTGCACCCTAGTAGCTGTTGCCCAAGCAGGTGAGGGTTCTTCTGCCCTTAATCTTCTTTGTGTTAAGGATCAGGCCAATGAACATTGTGGGCACAGGTCAGGCATTTAGCAATTTTTCCAGCAAGTTATGAAAGGAGTTCCTTGGCACATTTTCCCCACTGCTTTTCCCTCCTGTCCTTCAGCTCCTCTCTCCATCCATGCCACTCTTTACAAAGTATTGGGCAAGTCATCATCTTTCTATTTCTGAAAATTGTGTTTGAAACTGTTTATCTAAGATTGGGACTCAAACCCATCTGACAGGGACTCTGCTATGCTTAGTCACTCACTCGTGTTCAACTGGAACTTGAACCTGGCCAAAATTCAAGCGGCCTGGTTTCAGTACCTAATGAAGGTTCTTGGTGTCTCATTGCAAAAAAAAATTCAGTGAGAGATACAGCTATAGGTAAGAGGTAGATTTGTTTGAAAACAGAGAGAAGCACACTCCACAGAGTTTGGGCCATCACAGAGAGTTGGAGGCCAGCTAATGTGATGTGGTTAGTTTTTTATGGCCTGGGTAGTTTCATATGCTAATGAGTGGAAGGATTCTTTCAACAATTAGGGAACCCCCCACTTCTTAGTCTTTTGATAGTGCCTTTGAACTGTCTTGGAGCCTCTGGGTGTGTCATTTAACTTGCAGATTAAGGATCTAGGTTTAGCTGAATTTGACTTGTCTGCTATCTTGGACCCATTTGATTTTAATGGGTTTCTGTTATGCCCTTGGGCTGTTAGTCTTTCAAAAGTTGCATCCTGCCCTTTCCCTGTTGTTTCCTGCTCTTTTCACAAGCCCCATCTGGGCAGAGTTCCAAAGAATAGCAAGAAGAGATAAGAAAGGCTTCCTCAGCAAAGGGATAGAGGAAAACAACAGAATGGGAAAGACTAGATATCTCATCAAGAAACTTAGAGATACCAAGGGAACATTTCATGCTAAGATGGGCTCCATAAAGGACAGAAATGGTATGGACCTAACAGAAGCAGAAGATATTAAGAAGAGGTAGCAAGAATACACAGAAGAACTGTACAAAAAAGATCTTCACAACCAAGTTAATCACGATGGTGTGATGACTCACCTAGAGCCAGACGTCTTGGAATGTGAAGTCAAGTGGGCCTTAGAAAGCATCACTACAAACAAAGCTAGTGGAGGTGATGGAATTCCAGTTGAGCTGTTTCAAATCCTGAAAGATGATGCTGTGAAAGTGCTGCACTCAATATGCTAGCAAATTTGGAAAATTCAGCAGTGGCCACAGGACTGGAAAAGGTCAGTTTTCATTCCAATTCCAAAGAAAGGCAATGCCAAAAAATGTTCAAACTACTGCACAATTGCACTCACCTCACATGCTAGTAAAGTAATGCTCTAAATTCTCCAAGCCAGGCTTCATCAATAAGTGAACCATGAACTTCCAGATATTTAAGCTGGTTTTATAAAAGGCAGAGGAACTAGAGATCAAATTGCCAACATCCACTGGATCATGGAAAAAGCAAGAGAGTTCCAGAAGAACATCTATTTCTGCTTTATTGACTATACCAAAGCCTTTCACTGTGTGAACTGTGGTGTTGGAGAAGACTCTTGAGAGTCCCTTGGACTGCAAGGAGATCCAACCAGTCCATTCTGAAGGAGATCAACCCTGGGATTTCTTTGGAAGGAATGATGCTAAAGCTGAAACTCCAGTACTTTGGCCACTTCATGCAAAGAGTTGACTCATTGGAGAAGACTCTGATTCTGGGAGGGATTGCGGTCAGGATGAGAAGGGGATGACAGAGGATGAGATGGCTGGATGGCATCACCGACTAGATGGATGTGAGCTTTAGTCAACTCCGGGACTTGGTGATGGACAGAGAGGCCTGGTGTCTTGCGATTCATGGGGTTCAAAAGAGTTGGACACTACTGAGCGACTGAACTGAACTAAACTGAACATCTGGGCCCACAATGTTGCATATACATTGTAGCAACAGTGTTTCTTGTTGTCCTGCCTGTCTTCTGGCAGGACAACCAGAAAATAGCTGGGCCTTGGGAAGAAAATACTGTATAATATCCAATCGAACCAGATATTCAAGCCTTCATCTTCCATGTTTCCTACAACATGTGTGTCAACAACTCATCCCAGTGAACTTGCTAGGGCATGTGATAGGCACACACACAAATGCCAGCTAGAATTCCATCTGTTGTTGGCATCCCTTCAAAGGCAATTGTGCTTCCAGGGATAATGTTTGCACTGGTTGTTAGTCCTGCGGGCCATTTGGGCCCAAAACCTTGCCACCCTTCTCCTAAAGCTACAAATATATCCCCAGATCAAATCTCCGCTCCACTTTTATGGAACATCTGGTCTGTGGACTCTTATCAATTTGTTCTTAGTTCAGTTGCTCACTCACGTCTGAATCTTTGTGACCCCATGGACTGTAGCACACCAGGCTTCCCTCTCCATTACCAACTCCCAGGGCTTACTCAAATGCATGTACATCAAGGAGGTGATGCCATCCAACCATCTCATCCTCTGTCATCCCCTTCTCCTCCTGCCTTCAATCTTTCCCAGCATCAGGGTCTTTTCCAATGAGTCAGTTCTTCTCATCAGGTGGCCAAAGTATTGGAATTTCAGCTTCTGCATCAGTCCTTCCAATGAATATTCAGAACTGATTTCCTTTTGGGTTGACTGGGTGGATCTCCTTGTAGTCCAGTGGACTCAAGAGTCTTCTCTGACACCACAGTTCAAAAGCATCAGTTCTTCAGTGCTCAACTTTCTTTATAGTCCAACTCTCACACCCGTACATGACTACTGGAAAAACCATAGCTTTGACTAGACAAATCTTCATTGGCAAAGTAATATATATATTTATATATTTATTAAATACTACATGTATATTTAATATAAATATATTTATATTTATTTATATATATTAAATACTATATACTTATATAGTATTTATATACTGTCTAGGTTGGTCATAGCTTTTCTTCCATCAAGAGGCTCTTTAGTTCTTCACTTTCTACCATAAGGGTGGTGTCATCTGCATATCTGAGGTTATTGATATTTCTGCCAGCAATCTTGATTTCAGCTTTTCCTTCATCTGAGTTGGCATTTCATATGATGTCCTTTGCATATAAGTTAAATGATAAGGGTGACAATATACAGCCTTGGCATTCTGCTTTCCCAATTTGGAACCAGTCTGTCATTCCATGTACAGATCTACTTAAGCCAGTTACTAATTCCTACAGCCAGGACCCTGCCCACTTATAGGCAACATCACTCCACCCAGCTTATTATTAAAATACACCTGAAGCCTCTAACAGTACCAAATAATTGGTATCTTTGTCATTACTTCTGTTATTACCTAGAATGGGTCTTTGACGATGAAATGTATACCATTGGAAGCATGTTTACCCTAAATTGACCTTATGGAGGACTAGGGGAGGAAAGCAGTGACTTACATTCCCTCAGAGCAATAAAGGATATGGCTGTTTTGCCAGGTTCCCAGTCTCAGGGCACAGGCTTGGCTTGCTTTACATCATGGTATTTATTCCCATCCATGGTGTACAAACCAGCAATGAGTTAAGATTACACTCCCTTAATCCTACCCAGCAGTAGTTATGCCAGAGATCTTGGGGATGCCCAACTACAGCCTGGGGTCGCAGGTCTACCTGCCTCGACAGCCTAGGGAATCTGGTCTCTGGGAGGTTGTCATGCCTCAGCCTGCTCAGGGGTCCATCAGCCCAGGGTGCCAGGAGTTTGACATGCCTCAACCTGCCTAGACATCTGGTCTCTGGGAGGTTGTCACACCTCTCCCGCTTGGGGATTCACCAGTCTGGGGGTCCCAGGAGGTCAGTCAGCCTTGACTTGCCTAGAGATCTGGTCCTTGGGAGGTTGTCTTGCATCAACCTGCTCAGGGATCTGCCAGTCCAGGGTCCCAGGAAGTAGACATGCCTCAACCTGACCAGGAACCCAATTCTTGGATGCCAACATGCCTCGACCTGCCTGGGATTCGATCTCTAGGAGGTCATCATGCCTCAACTTGCTTAGGGATCTGCATCTTGACCCAGGGATACCCAGCTCTTAGGCTGCAACAGTTACTGGGTAGGATAAGCTTCAGAAAGAGTCACTGCTAAGGAAGTCCACCCATGAAAATAGAAAGAAGCCAATTAGTTGTGGGACAGTGCCTGGTCTCAGCAATAACTCAGGAATCCAATGAGAACCCCAAAACTAAAAGAGGCCCTCTAAAAGTTTACCAGTGAAGACTTAGACTCTCATGAAGAACAGGTCATTTTAAAGGACAAATTCTTGTCCCAATATGCATCAGGATAAAGTTACAACAGCTACAGCAGCAGGATCCCACTGCCTTTTTAGATGAGATGGTCCAGACAGCCACCAATACCTTTTATAACAGAGAAAAGGAGAGGGAGGCCAAGGCCCAGGAAAGGCAGAGAAGGAAAGAGATGGGCATGTCCAGATGCTAGTCACCCTCCAGCGAAGCCCTATGGCAAACTCCAAGTCCTTGAAGGACAAGACACGAAGCAAATGCCTATTCTGTAGATAGGCAGGACACCGGGCAAAAGAGTGTCCAAACCTTGTCAAGTCTCCCAAAGCAGCTTGCTACAAATGCCATCAAATGGGAAATTGGATGGTACTCTGCCCTGGGAACCCAAGAGCCTCAAGGTCAAGAGCCAAGCCTTCCCTCACAATGGTTCAATAGGACAGAAGCAGCCTGCTCCAGCCAGCCCACCTGTCACAGATAACCATCACGGGGCTTTAGCCAAGGGAGCAACTGGATGTGGCAGGTAGGTCTGAGTATTCCTTGGTTGACACAGGGACTACCTACTCCTACTCCAGAGCCTTCTCCTCCCAAACCTGTACCAGTTTGGGTGCTACAGGTAAACAATTACAAAAAGATTCACCCAAGCACTTCTTTGTTGCTGGGACTGACAAATATTTTCCCACCAGTTTCTGGTGGTCCCTGAGTGTCCTACTCCCTTACTGGGAAGCGACCCATCTCTGCCTTTGAAATTTTGCAGCTATTGCAGTCCAGATAGAAGATGCTTTAAAATTCTCTTTTGGGGGCAAACTAACCATTTTTACCAGCCACCAAGTGAAACAACTCCTGAATGGGAGAGGCCATTTACGGATGTTGCATCAAAGGATCCTCAGGTATCAAGTAGTGCTGATGGAAAACCCAGGCCTGACTATATCCCCTTCCAAGGTTCTTAACCCATTTACCCTCCTTCCTACCCCAGAGTGTTCTCTTCCCTTTCACTCTTGCCTAGGAAATTTGGACCACTGGATAAAACCCCTAGAGGGATTGTCAGAAGATCCTCTGACTAATCCTGAGGAAATCTGGTACACTGATGGAAGCAGCTTTGTCATGGCTGGAAAAAGAAGAACTAGATTTTCAGTAGTCTCCAGTTTTCACAGAGGCCATACCTTTGCCACCTGGTGAAAGTGAAAGTCACTCTGTCGTGTCCAACTCTTTGTGACCCATGGACTATACAGTCCATGGAATTCTCTAGGTCAGAATACTGGGGTGGGTAGAATTTCCATTCTCCAGAGGATCTTCCCAACCCAGGGATTGAACCCAGGTCTTGCCACCTGATACTTCAGCCCAATTAGCTGAGCTCGTAGCCCTGACTCGTGCTTTAGAGCTGGGAACAGGAAAAAGAGTAGCCATTAACACTAACTCCAAGTATGCCTTTCTGGTGCTACATGCGTATGCTGCTATTTGGAAAGAAAGAAGCCACTTCACCACCCGAGGGTCCCCAATCAAATATGGTGATTAAATCCTTAGGTTATTGGAGGCAGTCCAACTGCCCCCTGAGGTTTCAGTCTCCTATTGTAAAGGACACCAAAAAGGGAGCATCGAAGTGGCACAAGGGAACAAAGCAGCCAATCGGGCAGCATTACAGAACAAAGACCTAATAGGGGTTGCAACTGTAGTTCCACAGACTAATTTTCCAGAAACTCCCTCATATCCTGAGTGTGAGACTCTTAAACTAAGAGTGAGGGCTTTTAAGAAGACCTTATGAGGTGATTCCAAAAGGAGGGACTCCTTTTTTCTGCCTGGGAACTTCCAATGGAAGTTGGTTAACTCCTTACATGCCACCACCTTCTCCACTGATTTAGGGGAGAAGGCTCTCCAAAGATTACTAGAAAGTTCCTTCAGAGTAACAGGCCTCCAAACTACTGTAAGGCAAGTGACCTCCTCTTGTCCCACTTGCCAATTAAACAAACCACAGGTTATCTCGAAGACCCCAGATGGTCCAGCCCATCCAATGGCAGTTGGACTTCACCTAGATGCAAGTTCCTCAAGGATATAAATACCTACTAGTCATGATAGGTACATTTACAGGATGGAGTGATGGCTTTCTCACTTGGACTGAGAAGTCTGAAGGGATACTAGAAAAAAAAAAAAAAAAAAACTGCTCCATGAAATCATTCCAAGATTTGACCGGCCCAAGTCATTACAAAGTGACAATGTGATATAATTTACTTCTAAGGCCACCCAAGGGATCTCTAAAGCATTGGGCATTACTTATTACCTCCATTGCCTGGAGGCCTCAGTCTTCAGGGAGAGTAGAAAGAGCCAACCACTTCTTAAAATCTGCGATAAAAAAGATAACCCAGGAGATCTCCCTGGGATAGAAGGAGGCTTTAGCAATAGCTCTTCTCCCCACCCATATTGCCCCTAATGAACAGGTTGGTCTTAATCCTTATGAGATGCTATATGGGAGACCTTTTGTTTATATCAATGACTTCTTCCTAGATCCAGAGGCTCAGACCCTCCAGTCTTATACTATGGCCATTGTGCAATTCCAACAAAATATATGCTTGTGGGGTATCAACCAGGACCCAAAAGATTCTAAAGAGCCAGCATTATATGCTCCAGGGATTCAAGTCCTAATTAAAGTCTGGAAGGAGGGTCCCCAAAGGCTCAACTCCAGCCCACATGGAAGGGCCCCTACCTTGTAATACTTTCTACCCCCCATAGTAGCCAAGGTACCAGGGCACAACTCCTGGATCCACTCCTCATAAGTCAAGCTGTGGAAGAAAACAAAAGAGGATGCTCAATACACCTTTGAGCTCCTGGGAGATCTCAGATATCTGTTTAGGACTACAAATGACTGCCATTCTAATGAACACCCCCAAAATTAATTTTCTGGGGATAAGATTTCTCAGGATAGCTCTAAAGAGCCAAAACAGCTTGGCAGGGGTTGTACTCCAAAATAGACAGGAGATAGATCTCCTGATCCCTGAACAAGAGGGACTTGAGCCATCTTGAATGAAATGTGCTTTTTCTGGGTAAATACCTCCAGCTAAGTTAAAGAAAGTCTCACAAATCCTATGGGATCTCAAAGAATGACCTGGAGAGTTCTCGGGGTGACTACAATCTCTCTTTGGAGGATCTATCTCCTGGGGAGGGGGAATTTGGAGTTGGCTAATGCCCCTACTAACCCCTGTTATCACATTATTGATACTGCTTATGATTGCTTCATGTATTATAAATTATTTAACCCATTTTTTCTCTGCCCAGGTAACAAGCTACAAAATGCTGTGCTAGTTCAACAAGAATATCTAAAACTATACCCAACCACAGAAAATATCACTCACCCTTAGATGGACACCATTATAATGACTCTGAGGCTTGAGACTAGCAAGAGGGGGGGGTCCAATGTCCCTTGCCATCCCAGCTCAGCAGGAAGTAATCAGAGAGATGTCAACACCCCATTCCTAAATAATTGGGCCTCCCATATCTTGAGTGGGGAATGTTAGGTGGTTAGAAGAGGGAAAAAGGGTCCAAAATGGCTGTGGCTAAAAGACAAAGAAAGGGAAAAGCCTGAAAACAGAACAAAAGAAAACCGCAGACTGGAGTGAGAACTTTAGGTGGAACAAACACATCCCCTTCTTGGCTAGCCCAATTTGCATAGGGCAGGCTCAGTGGGGAAGAGACAAAAACATATAAAAAGAGGAAATCAAGACAGATTATGCCTCCAGGGTATACTATCCTTTGCGTGCCAAATAAAAGTGAGTTGTAACCAGGCTGTGTGACTTCCCTGGTGGCTCAAACGGTAAAGCATCTGCCTACAATGCGTGAGACCCGGGTTCAATCCCTGGGTTGGGAAGATTTCCTGGAGAAGAAAATGGCAACCCACTCCAGTACTCTTGCCTGGAAAATTCCATGGGCATAGGAGCCTGGTAGGCTACAGTCCACGAGGTCGCAAAGAGTAAGACACGACTGAGTGACTTCACTTCACTTCCAAGTTGTAACAGTGGTCCACTGTTTCAAATCTTTGCTGTGGCAAGACAGAACCAAGGAAATTACACATTCCTCCAAGAAACAAACAGATGTAAATGCCACATTAGGCTGTTACTTATTAAAGAGAAGAGATTGCAGACTGCCTTTACACTCAAACTGCAAGTCTTTCCTGGGTCTCCAGCTTGAAGGTCTAGTCTATAGAATTTGGACCTGCCAAGCCTCCTCAGTTATATGACCCAAATCCTTAAAATTAAAAATTAAAAATTAAAACAAATCTACCTACATATTTATCTGTTTAGAAAGACATCTTATCCTGTTTCTCTGGAGAACCCTGACTAATATACTTCTAAATCTTTGAAATTCTCACATAATAAGAGTGTCTTTGTTATGCATGGTAAGCCTTTCATCATGCTAATGAGGTGACTCAGGATGGGGCTCTCAGTTCAGTTCAGTTCAGTCTTTCAGTCGTGTCGGACTCTTTGCGACCCCATGAATCGCAGCACGCCAGGCCTCCCTGTTCATCACCATCTCTCGGAGTTCACTCAGACTCACGTCCATCGAGTCAGTGATGCCATCCAGCCATCTCATCCTTGGTCGTCCCCTTCTCCTCCTGCCCCCAATCCCTCCTAGCATCAGAGTCTTTTCCAGTGAGTCAACTCTTCGCATGAGGTGGCCAAAGGACAGGAGTTTCAGCTTTAGCATCATTTCTTCCAAAGAAATCCCAGGGCTGATCTCCTTCAGAATGGACTGGTTGGATCTCCTTGCAGTCCAAGGGACTCTCAAGAGTCTTCTCCAACACCACAGTTCAAAAGCATCAGTTCTTCAGTATGTTTTTCTGGAACTCTCTTGCTTTTTCCATGATCCAGCGGATGTTGGCAATTTGATCTCTGGTTCCTCTGCCTTTTCTAAAGCCAGCTTGAACATCAGGGAGTTCACGGCTCATGTTTTGCTGAAGCTTGGCTTGGAGAATTTTGAGCATTACTTTACTAGCATGTGAGATGAGTACAATTGTGTGGTAGCTGGAGCATTCTTTGGCATTGCCTTTCTTTGGAATTGGAATGAAAACTGACCTTTTCCAGTCCTCTGGCCACTGCTGAGTTTTCCAAATTTGCTGGCAGATTGAGTGCAGCACTTTCACAGCATCATCTTTCAGGATTTGAAACAGCTCAACTGGGATTCCATCACCTCCACTAGCTTTGTTCGTACTGATGCTTTCTAAGGCCCACTTGACTTCATATTCCAAGATGTCTGGCTCTAGATTAGTGATCACATCATCATGATTATCTGGGTCGTGAAGATTCTAAATAGCTTATTTTAACAAGATGACCCAGGATATGGCTGACAATGTTAAAAAGACTAGCCAGATGATTAGAGGGTTCTTCGAGTCCCATAATATCAACTGGACCTCCAGCTAGAAATCTAGTCTCCTGGAAGTGACTTCTCAGTCATACCTATACAATGAAACTCAAAACACCTCCAAACACAGAAGCTCAGTTGAGTTTCTCTAGTTGGCTATATCCTTTGAGTATTGTTATGTATCAGTTTAAGGAGGAAATCAGCATGGAAGTTTCACATCTAGAACCGTTACAGACTTTGCTTATGTCAGGCAAATGTATGCTCCTCGGTTCTGTCTCATCACAACAAAGATTTGGAGTGATGGACATTAAAACCCTTGGTGCGTCACAGCTCTCGGGTCTTGGACAAACTATGTTATAACTCTTAGACAAATCAGTGTTACAGCTCTATTTTATTTAGAAAATAGCAAGAGAATCCATCCTCGAAGCATGAGGACATGCCACCCCAAAGACGTGAAGAGAAGAGAGTGGAGGAGTGCACCAGTGTGCGGGGGAGAGAGAGAGCCCTTTGGCTCTGCTTTTTATATGTTTTTCCCTCCCCCTGGGCCAGCCCTATGCAAATTGGGCTAGCTAGGAGTGCTGTTTGTTCTACCTGAAGTCCTCACTCCAGTCTTCGGACCTTCCTTTGTTCTATTTTCACGGGCTTTTCCCTTCCTTGTCTTTTGCTGCTGCTGCTGCTGCTAAGTCACTTCAGTCGTGTCCGACTCTGTGTGACCGCATAGACGGCAGCCCACTAGGCTCTTCTGTCCCTGGGATTCTCCAGGCAAGAATACTGGAGTGGGGTGCCATTGCCTTCTCCAGTGCATGAAAGTGAAAAGTGAAAGTGAAGCATTCAGTTGTGCCCGACTCTTAGCACCCCCAGGGATTGCAGCCTACCAGGCTCCAATGTCCATGGAATTTTCCAGGCAAGCGTACTGGAGTGGAGTGCTATTGCCTTCTCTGTCCTTTTCACCACCGCCATTTTGGACTCCTGTTTCCTATTCTAACTACCTAACACTTATAAGCCTCTTCCTTCAGCTGGTTATTATTTCTATCTTTTGGATACGATATAATTACAATTGTAAGTATGGCGCTTGAATTGGGTTCTGTGTACCTTTCTGGCAAATTATGGAACCTCTGGATAATTGTGGGTATCCCCAAGTTTGTATGTAGTCTAAAATGAGGGTGACCCTGATGCTGCTGCTAAGTCAATTCAGTCGTATCCAACTCTGTGCGACCCTATACACGGCAGCCCACCAAGCTCCGCTGTCCCTGGGATTCTTCAGGCAAGAACACTGGAGTAGGTTGCCATCTCCTTCTCCAATGTGTGAAAGTGAAAAGTGAAAGTGAAGTCGCTCAGTCGTGTCCAACTAGTAGCGACCCCGTGGACTACAGCCTACTAGGCTCCTCCATCCATGAGATTTTCTAGGCAAGAGTACTGGAGTAGCTTGCCATTGCCTTCTCCATGGTGACCCTGAAAGTGAAAGTAAAGTTGCTCAGTCATGTCCGACTCCCTGGGGACCCCTAAAATTGTCACTAGTGTCTATAAAGTGAGGGCAGTTTTATGGATGACTGTTATTAAACTTAATTTTGGCAAACCCATTGCTGGAAGAGATATGCTACATTAATTTTTAAGTAAAATATATTTTTATTTAAATTTCCAAATTATAAAAATTTGCATTACATTTTAGGCTTCAAGGGGCTTATGTCTAGGGACACGAGTTGAATAAGAATCTCATGAAGTTCTGACTGCAACCTATCTATGGAATGGTTTTTCTTAGTTTTAACTTTAACTTCAAAAACTATACACTCCATATCCTAGCCTATCCTAGCCATTTCTGACCTTGCTTAAATCATTTAGCTTATATAATTCTCAAATTTTCCTTTTGTAAAATAAAAAATTGTGCCTATTATATTTAAAAACTTATATTGAGATTAATTCATAACAATCTATAGACTTTTTGATGAAACAAAATAATAAATATTTTAAAGCCAGTACTATTAGTTTTCTATAGTTTTGGAATGTCAAATTACACTGAGTAATTAGTTTACCAATTTTAGTATAATCTTAATTCTTTAATTGTAACAGATAAATCAAAAGTAAGCATAGCTTTATTTTAAATCTTTGCAACCTTCTTGCTGGCTCTAGTGGTAATGTGAAAAAATTGAAATAGGCATTTAAACAAAGCAAAAAATAACTGTCCTGTGTATTTTCAAAATAAACCTTTAAAATTCAATGTCCTATTTAAAAACAAAACAAAAAACCTTGGTATGGAAGTGTACCTTAAATGTTGGACTGCATAAACATGAATAATTTTTAATGTAGTTTAACTTTTTTTTTTTAGATTTTTCTTTAAAAAGATAGACTTTTAAATAGTGAAACAACCCCAGGGAAGTACTAATCAAAACTGAGTAAATAATCAATAGGCATAACATAATACTGACATCCAGTGGCCACTTAGACTAATTGCAGAGGGATGTTCTGCTCAGATTATTCAGTGTTGTTAAGTTTTGTCATGATTATTTAACTTGATGTTATCCACATGAGAAGAAATTTCCTTATTGATCACAACATCAGTAATAAATATAAGGTTAAAGATTGCTTGCTATTAGTAATATGTTTTTCTCTAGTAACTCCCACAATTATTAACAGACTCCCAGGGTATTAAGCCAACAAAAAACAACAGAAAATAACTACATCTCCCTCAATTCAATATTTATATAGATAATTACCAGCATTTCACTTTCCACAAATAATCCTATCAACACACTTTGATTTTCAGTCTGCCTTTATAGACTTTTTCACAGGCTCCTTTGAATACATGTTTTTATTTGTAGCTGAGGTACATGTTTCAGTCAGGATTGTTGTTGCTATTTAGTCACTAAGTCACGTCCAGCTCTTTTGTGACCTCATGGACTGTAGCCTGACAGGCTCCTCTGTTCATGGGATTTCCCAGGCAAGAATACTGAAGTGGATTGTCATTTCCTCCTCCAGTGAATTTTCCTGACTGAGGGGTAGAACCTGCATCTCCTACACTGGCAGACAGATTCTTTACCACTAAGCCACCAGGGAAGCCCTTCAAACAGGATAGGCTGGGCTATATAGTTATAAATATCCACACACATTTATTCTTTATTCAGATTACTAGTTAGAAGGAAAACTATGCTCACGAGAATTACTTATGAGTCCAGACAGACCAGCTACCATCAAGAAATTGCTATTTGCTGTGGAAAAGGAAAGAGAGTTCCATGTGTCAATCAGATGCAATAGTTCACAAAGGTCACAAGACTGTATTGGCAGAGCCAGTCACCCAGCCACACTCAGCAACAGGGGTCATGCAGTGATTCCTGATGTGTACTGGATGAAGAGAAAGCAGTTGGACATCAGCACCCTTGAAATTACATCCCTCTGCCTTTGTTCTTTTGCCTTCTTGCTTAGTCCTTCTCCAACATTCTCCTAAATATTCAGGCCTTACAGTTTTAATCTCAACTTTGAATAACATTTAGGCTGATGATTCTTAAATTTATTTTTTAGCCTATACGTTTCTATAGCACTCCAGATCTATTTAGCCAATATCTTACTTAATATATCCATTTGATACCATCAAATCCCTTAAATTAAAAGTGATTGCAATAGAAATTATGTTAATACTCATGAACTTTTTCTATTTTGAAGTTTCTATATTTGTAAAATGACATTCTTTCTTTAAACTTGACAAAAATCTAGCAATCATCCTTGAAAATCCTAGGCTATTATGGACTTAGAAGGCCTTCTTTAAAAATTCCATCTTAATAATGACATTTCCCTGTCCTCAGTGAGGTTCAAGGCTAAGTTCATCAACTAAGTCAAGCTACCTAAGCAATTCAGATCCCGCACACAGTGCTAGAATAGTCAGTGGTAATAACTCTTTGAATCTAGGATGCTAAAGACAGCATCTACATCTGTTAAACTGCTACACTGCCCTGAAAATAAATAGACTGAGGTAAAGAAAGCCAAGTCAACCGATAAGTGAATCCAATTTTTTTTTTTTCACTTGTTTCAACACCTAATACAGCTGTGCTTGTATCTAATAGTAGTCCTGGCTTTTCATTTACATGAGTCAATACATTGCTTTATTTTGTTTAAGGCAATTTGATTTAGATTTTCTGTCACTTGTACCTAAACAAGTTTTAAAGGAAATATACACAAAGACACATATACTTACAACAGTATTACATTATTTAAGTAATTATATAATGTATGGTTGTGTATTGCATATAGTACTAATATAATATATGTAATAATTATGTGATAATATTGAGGTATTTATAAAATTTACATTAAGTATTATGAAAGTGAAAGTGTTACTCATTCAATTGTGTCTGACTCTTTGAAACCCCATGGTCTGTAGCCTGCCAAGCTCTTCTGTCCATGGAATTCTCCAGGCAAGAGTACTGCAGTGGGTAACCATTCCCTCCTCTAGAGGATCTTCCCGACTGGGTCTCCTGCATTGCAGGCAGATAGATTCTTTACTGTCTGAGCCACCAGGGAAGCCCCATAAAGTTTTATACACACCCACTCCAGTGTTCTTGCCTGGAAAATCCCAGGGAGTGGGGAGCCTGATGGGCTGCCATCTATGGGGTCACACAGAGTCGGACATGACTGAAGTGACTTAGCAGCAGCAGCAGCAGCATGCATACATATGTTTATAAATAAATATATATGTATAATGCACACATATATATTATAATAGCATATTTCAATTAATGTAAAAATAATGGATACTTATAAAATACAGGATTTGCAGTATAAAATAAGTCGTATATATATATTTAGGAAGACTTTGGTTGTAGTCAAGTCTGTGGTTCTGGCTTGCATTTTGTGGATCAGATTTATGGAATTATTAGTTTCCAAAGTGACCACTGGGCTTCCCTGGTGACACTAGTGGTAAGGAACCTACCTGACAATGGAGAAGATATAAGAGCTGTGGGTTTGACCCCTGGGTCAGGAATATCCCCTGCAGAAGGGCATGGCAATCCCCTCCATTATTCTTGCCTGGAGAATCCCATGGACAGAGGAACCTGGAGGGCTACAGCCCATAGGGTCACAAAGAGTTGGACACAACTGAAGCTACTTAGCATGCATGCAAAGTGACCGTTACATGTTTTTTCACACACAGAATGATTTTATAGTTATATTTATGTGATGTGTATGGTGATTTTAATTTTTCTGCTCATGTGATCTGAAGCAGAGGCCCAGATTCAAGAGACCTACTAGCTATTCTATCCACTTTTACATCACTTGGATGAGCCAATACTTGTAGGAAAACAGTGGTCAAATTTCTGAATGAAGGTCAAGGTTTTCCTATACATTCCTGTTTCAGAATTTTTCTTTTCTAACCTGTCATTTTATGTTGGAAATTTGATTGTTGAAAAAGAACTAGAGAGAACATTTAAAAAAAGACTGGAAATAACTTTATAATAATTTACACAAGTTTTGATTCAAAATATTTATCACTTAGATGGGCTGAAGAAACTACTTCACCTCTTTCTGATATGAGTATTTGGCTTCATAAGGAAAATAAAAGCCCACAGTTTGCATAAGTCAGATCAATTTTGTCTGTCTGGTTTTTTATGTTACATGAGGGCCACAGACTAGCTGGTACCTGAAATAATCTCTTCCTTATTTTCAAAGTCGGGTTTTCTAAAATTGTATTTTAGAGGCCACAGTCTCTGAATCAGATGCTCTGTGTGACTTTTGGGAATCTGTGCTTTAAGCAATGCATCCAGTGATACTATGTGTCTCTAAACTCAAAATCAAATGTTTCAAACCAGGAGCTTAAAAGCTGAAAAACAAAAGAAAAAAAAATCCTATTTAATCATCATTTTTAAGGCTCAAGCATATTATTGACTGAAATCTTGGGATTCTAATAAATCTATTTTTGTGTCTTCCTTTTCTTATTAATTCCTTTATACCACAGATAGAATTCCTATAAACTACAGTGGGCACTGATGACATGAAAGAAATGGAAAAACAGACCCACTTAGGTAGGACTTTCTGCCTTGTGTTCATAGGAAAGCGGGAAAGAGAAGGAACAGAGTAGGTGTTGGTCCGCACCCTGCAGGCCTACAAGCCCTGTGCTCAGCCTCAAGACCAAACAAAGAACCCAAGTCAGTGACAAAGACATCAGCGGTTTAATGGGTAGGGTGAATCTTACATTTCTGAAGCAAGGTCCTGGAGGGACACCACATCGTGTGCCACAGACAGCAGCGAGAGGTAGGATATGACAGCAGTCTTTGCTCCTAGCAGGGACGGGAGGTTCCCAATTAGAGGAGAAATTGAAGTCAGGTTGGCTCATCAGTTACCAGGAGAAATCAGGAGAGGGGCATGCCCTCTCACTGCCCCTGTGATAAGCTATCTTGGTGAAGATGTTCTGATCTAACGATAAGAATAACCACTAGCTGGGGAAGCCAAGTATATGGGAAGGTCAGTTGTTTATGGGTAGGGTTTGGTGAAGCAGGCACTGGTTTAGCAGCAGGGAATGTTCACAGAGCACAGGAACAGTTTTCTTGTGTGCTTTGACCATATAGAATGACTGAACAGAATATAATTGAGCATATTGGAAGAGATTACTACAAAATTAAAAAAAAAAAAAAAACTTTGGGAGAAATTTTACTTACCAAATTTCTTAGTACAATTTTCTTGAGCTGTTTAGCAAAACAAAATTTTGTCTAATTAGCCAGCACACATGAACTACTGGGCTAATGTGATCTAACCACTTGTTCACAATTCATGTTGTGAATTGATTACCTTCATGAGTTAAGCTAAAGGCTTTGTATCAATTAGTAATTGTAATTGAAGCTGAATGTAATTAATTATATAATTCTGGAATGTTACTATTAAATCCCATTCTAATCACATGATGAAACTGAATCATTATGAAGAATTTACTTAGGTGTGAGTAAAACCTCTGTAAGGGATTTGTTGGACATTTTTATTAGGAACAACAATAAAATTACTTTCACCTATAAAATGATACATGTTAGACTTCAGGTAGTTATTAATTATAATTAGTGAAATCTGTCTCTTTTTTCCTCATATCATAAACTCTTCTTTGTTCCCTATTCCCAATTCTTAAATAGAATTGCCTGATAGACTGAAGCCAATTCTTTCCCTTCCCCTATCTTTCTGTAGTAATTTTCTTATAATTTTTGGATTGTAATTCACATAGCTATTTTTCAAATAACTGCATAAAGTTAGTAGATTAGGTTCAGCAAACATAATACACAGCAAATGTATAAACACTCACCCATTCTTTACCCATATTTGATATTCAAAGCTGAAAAAGACATTTTTCCTCTGTGTGTGTAATTTAAATGATTTTTCATGGAGAGCTCCAAGCACCTACTAACAATAGGTCAAACCAAGCAAATAAAATGAAATCTATTTGCCAACCCATCATTAGTTTATTAGCTATTCATATAGATGAAGAATCTCCCATTAACTTTTATAGTTTCAATGCCCAGCACATTTGGGCCCTATGGTAATTATGCAGAAAGATAATATGAAGAGATGGAGACTCATTTCTATCAATATATCATCTATCTTCTACATATTCATGCCAGAACTGATAATCACTAAAGAGTAGTCATATATGTTATGAGAGTTGGACCGTAAATAAGGCTGAGCACCAAAGAATTGATGGTTTTGAGTTATGGTGCTGGGTAAGACTCTTGAGAGCCCCTCAGCCTGTAAGAAGATCAAACCAGGCAATCCTAAAGGAAATCACCACTGAATATTCGTTGGAAGGACTGAAGCTGAAGCTGAAGCTCTAATACTTTGATGCCATCTAAAAACAAAGAGAAAAGAAAAAAAAACTTTTGATTGAACACAATAGACTAAAAATCAGATTTAACATGGCTATCTCTTTCCAGGTTTTCAGTGGACCTCTGCAACTTTTGTCTCATTTTATAACCTTCACTTTCCCATGAATATTACTAGATCTTTGGGTGAAAGCATAATTTATCTGAAATAATAGCAGCTATCTGGATTTTTATTCTTTCTTAATGTTTTTGCTTTCTTTTTTCTTTCAGAATAGTTAAAAAGAGCTGAAACTCCCCAAATCATGAATTAATAATTTATGCAAGTTAACAGCTTTCCTATTTAAAACTGTTTTAAGATAAAAACAAAAATTAATATGGCAGGTGACAGTTTTAATTTTGTGACTGGTTGAGGATTACTTTATGTTTGAACCTTTATTCAGTATTTAGTATTTTTGAAGTTCATTAGTTATAGTAATGGAAAGTAGGGTCTGGCTGCTCACTGCTCAAAAGCCAATAAGGTGGAGAAGCTGGTGAAAAAGAAGTTTTGCTTTTTTTCAGATGCCAACAATAGGGACAGGGGGTGAAGGAATTTCTGATCCAAAGGCTGACTTCCCTGAAATCAGTAGGTAAGAGCTCTTATAGACAGGGGCTTAGATAGCATTTTCAAAAGCAGAGACATTACTTTGCCGACTAAGGTCCGTCTAGTCAAGGCTATGGTTTTTCCTGTGGTCATGTATGGATGTGAGAGTTGGACTGTGAAGAAGGCTGAGCGCTGAAGAATTGATGCTTTTGAACTGTGGTGTTGGAGAAGACTCTTGAGAGTCCCTTGGACTGCAAGGAGATCCAACCAGTCCATTCTGAAGGAGATCAACCCTGGGATTTCTTTGGAAGGAATGATGCTGAAGCTGAGGCTCCAATACTTTGGCCACCTCATGCGAAGAGTTGACTCATTGGAAAAGGCTCTGATGCTGGGAGGGATTGGGGGCAGAAGGAGAAGGGGACGACCGAGGATGAGATGGCTGGATGGCATCACTGACTCGATGGACGTGAGTCTGAGTGAACTCCGGGAGATGGTGATGAACAGGGAGGCCTGGCGTGCTGCAGTTCATGGGGTCGCAAAGAGTCGGACACGACTGAGCGACTGAACTGAACATGCAGAAACAGCACAGTCAGCTCTGACAGTCATCTTGAAACTCGTCATGCAGTGGTTTGATCAGTATCATTCTGATTGTTTTAAGTACAGTGAATATTCAGTTTTAGGGCCAGTTTGTTCCCTTTTTCTTGAAGCCAGTTCTTGGAATGTCACAGCTTAAGTCATGCCTACACTTTGGTGATCATGTCATTAATTTCTTCCACCTGGTGTGGCTTTCAGTATCTGTAGGACAGCTTACAGGATATATAGCTCAGATATTATCGATAGCCCTGAGAAGGAAGTAAAGATCCTACTTTGCTTACTGCCTAAATTGTTATTGCTTTGTCCTGTTTGACAGATTTTCTTTGCTTCTGCGTTTTTTCACTTCTCTAAGGTGAGCACCAAAAAATTGATGCTTTTGAACTATGATGTTGGAGAAGACTCTTGAGAGTCCCTTGGACTGCAAGGAGATCCAACCAGTCCATTCTGAAGGAGATCAGCCCTGGGATTTCTTTGGAAGGAATGATGCTAAAGCTGAAACTCCAGTACTTTAGCCACCTCATGCGAAGAGTTGACTCATTGGAAAAGACTCTGATGCTGGGAGGGATTGAGGGCAGGAGGAGAAGGGGACGACAGAGGATGAGATGGCTAGATGGCATCACTGACTCGATGGATGTCAGTCTGAGTGAACTCTGGGCATTGGTGATGGACAGGGAGGCCTGGCGTGCTGCAGTTCATGGGGTCGCAAAGAGTCGGACATGACTGAGTGACTGAACTGAACTGAACTGAATTAAACTTATTCCTCAGCTAAGTTTTTGCAGAGACAAAAGGCAGGCTAAAGACATAGGGAACATAAGCCCTACATAGGGCCCTACTCCATTTCACTATAATTTTTAAAAATCTCCTTACAGACTATTTTAGAATAAATATCCACTGTGTTTCATGGTCTGTGTCTGAATCTCCACTGAGTAATGCTGATGAAGATTACTTTCATTGCCTGTAATTACTCTGTCAACAAAGTAAAGAAAAGATTGTGTCTGATATAACTCCCTTGACCTCCAAGATAGATCTCTATTTCCATTCTATATCCTTTTTGCTCATACTTTAAATTTCTTCATTCTGTAATCTCATAAATTTTGCACAGAATTATTTAATTATATGTGTATCTTTTATTGTCCTCAGAATGTACACTTTAAGAGAGTCTTTCTACTTTGTCCTTGTGAATATGTACTATGTATAAATAAAACAGTTCCTGGAATATAGCAGGTGCTTATTAAATATTTTTGAAGAAATATGTAGTTAATCCATAATTGGAAATGCACAAAAAACAGTTTTAATTTAAAACTCATTTCATTTTTATCACAGTTTTGTTATTGTTGTGATATGCAACAAAACAAAAATGATAGGGTTATTCTAATATTCCACATTACAAATTAGGCTGCCGCTGCTGCTGCTGCTAAGTCACTTCAGTCGTGTCCGACTCTGTGTGACCCCATAGACGGTAGCCCACCAGGCTCCCCCGTCCCTGGGATTCTCCAGGCAAGAACACTGGAGTGGGTTGCCATTTCCTTCTCCAATGCATGAAAGTGAAAAGTGAAAGTGAAGTCGCTCAGTCGTGTCCGACTCAGCGACCCCATGGACTGCAGCCCACCAGGCTCCTCCGTCCATGGGATTTTCCAGGCAAGAGTACTGGAGTGGGGTGCCATTGCCTTCTCCGACAAATTAGGCTAAGATTTTACAATCCAATCAGATATAGTGTTTTTATTACATAAATAAAATTATCTATTGTCTTATAAAACAAGAGAAAAATTGAAATTGAATTTATCTCATATTTGAGGTTAGAATATTGATGTTAAATTTAAAATATCAACAGAGGCCAAGCTTACTATTATTCCTGTAAATATTTTGAAAGATATATAGCTAATCATTTGTTTTCCACTTTGCTACACTCATAGCATATACAAAATAAAACAGATACTATAGGTTGCATATAATAAAACATTCCCATTATAAGATAAGAAAAAAAAAATCATTTAAAATTTATTATCCCAGGAGGTAATATTAGACATGGCAAACAGTATTAGGAGGTCGTTGTTGTAGTTTACAATCCTGTTCAACCAGGAGAGTTTGGATATTCAGCAAGCTGGTCCATGGCAAATTTTCACCCAAGATTAATAGAATTGTTATAAGGAATAGTTTTAGGAAACACAATATTTTCTTATTTCTTTATCACTCTTAGTGATCTTTGTTCAACACTGTTTTCATATCCCTGGTTAAAAGCTCCTGGGAAAAAGCTGTAACACTAGAAAGTTGTTTTTCACTGCTTGTTCATACCTGGCTTTGTAATGGGAGATGAGCAAAGGAAGACAACATGGGAGAGTTGAAGTTTCTTTCTTTCTTTTTTATTTAATTTATTTTTTACTGAAGGATAATTGCTTTACAGAATTTTGCTGTTTTCTGTCAAGCCTCCACATGAATCAGCCAGAAATATACATATATCCCCTCCCTTTTGAACCTCCCTCCTATCTTCCTCCACATCCCACACCTCTGGGTTGATACAGAGCCCCTGCTTAAGTTTCCTGAGCCATACAGCAAATCTACGTTGGCTATCTATTTTACATATGGTAATGTAAGTTTCCATGTGACTCTTTCCATACATCTCACCCTCTCCTCCCCTCTCCCCATGTCGATAAATCTATTCTCTATGTCATGTTTCTCCATCGCTGCCCTGTAAATAAATTCTTCAGTACCAATTTTCTAAATTCCATATATATGTTAGAATACTGTATTTATCTTTCTCTTTCTGACTCACTTCACTCTGTATAATGGGTTCTGGGTTCATCCACCTCATTAGAACTGACTCAAATGTGTTCCTTTTTATGGCTGAGTAATATTCCATTGTGTGTATATATATCACAACTTCTTTATCCATTCATCTGTCGATGGACATCTAGGTTGCTTCCATGTTCTAGCTATTGCAAATAGTGCTGCAATGAACAGTGGGATACATGTGTCTCTTTCAATTTTGTTTTCCTCAGAGTATATGCCTAGGAGTGGGATTTCTGGGTCATATGGTGGTTTTTTTTCCTAGTTTTTTAAGGAATCATCATACCATCTTCCACAGTAGATGTATCAATTTACTTTCCCACAAATAGTGCAAGAGTGTTCCCTTTTCTCCACACCTTTTCCACCATTTATTGTTTGTAGACTTTTTGATGATGGCCATTCTGACTGGTGTGAGGTGATATCTCATTGTAGTTTTGATTTGCATTTCTTTAATAAAAAACGATGTTGAGCACCCTTTCATGTATTTGTTAGCCATCTGTATGTCTTCTTTGGAGAAATGTCTGTTTAGGTCTTTTTTCCCACTTTTTGATTGGGTTGTTTGTTTTTCTGGCATTGAGTTGTATGAGCTGCTTGTATTTTGGAAGTTAATCCTTTGTCAGTTGTTTCATTTGCTATTATTTTCTCCAATTCTGAGAGTTGTCTTTTCACCTTGCTTATAGTTTCCTCTGCTGTGCACAAGTTTTTTAAACTTAATCAGGTCCCACTTGTTTACTTTTATTTTATTTCCATTACTCTGGGAGGAGGGTCATAGAGGATCTTGCTTTGATTTATGTCATCAAGTGTTCTGCCTATGTTTTCCTCTAAGAGTTGTATAGTTTCTGGTCTTTATTTAGGTCTTTAATCAATTTTTAGTTTATCTTTGTGTATGGTGTTAGGAAATATTCTAATTTCATCCTTTTACATGTAGCTGTCCAGATTTCCCAGCACCATTTATTGAAGAGGCTCTCTTTGCCCCATTGTATCTTCTTGCCTCCTTTGTCAAAAATAAGGTATCCTTAGGTGCATGGGTTTATTTCTGGGATTTCTATCTTGTTCCATTGGTCTACATTTCTGTTTTTGTGCCTGTACCATACTGTCTTTATGACTGTAGCTTTGTAGTATAACCTGAAGTCAAGAAGCTTGATTCCTCCAGCTCCATTCTTCTCTCTCAAGACTGCTTTGGCTATTCATGGTCTTTTGTGTTTCCATATGAATTGTGAAATATTTTGTCCTAGTTCTGTGAAAATTGCCATTGGTAATTTGATAGGGATCGCACTGAATCTGTAGATTGCCTTTGGTAGTATAGTCATTTTCACAATATTGATTAGTCCTACCCAGGAACATGGAATATCTCTCCATCTATTTATGTTATCTTTGATTTCTTTCATTAGTGTCTTATAATTTTCTGTGAACAGTTCTTTTGTCTCCTTAGGTAAGTTTATTCCTAGATATTTAATTCTTTTTGTTGTAATGGTGAATGGGATTGATTCACTAATTGTTCTTTCTGAATTTTTGTTGTTAGTATATAGAAATGCAAATGATTTCTGTTTATTGATTTTGTATCCTGCAACTTTCCTAAATTCATTGATTAGCTCTAGTAATTTTCTGATACTATCTTTAGAGTTTTCTATGTACAGCATCATGTCATCTACAAACTGAGAGCTTTCCTTTTTCTTTTCTGATCTGGATTCCTTTTATTTCTTTTTCTTCTCTGATTGCTCTAGCTAGGACTTCCACAACTATGTTGAATAATAGTGGCAAAAGTGGACACCCTTGTCTTCTTCCTGACCTTAGGGGGAATGCTTTCAGTTTTTCACCATTGAGAATAATGTTTGCTGTGGGCTTATCATATATGGCCTTTACTATGTTGAAGTAGGTTCCTTCTATGCCCATTTTTTGAACAGTTTTAATAATAAATAGGTGCTGAATTTTGTCAAAAGGTTTTTATGCACTTATTGAGATGATCATATGGTTTTTATCTTTCAATTTGTTAATGTGGTGTATCCCATTGATTGATTTCCATATATTGAAAAATCCTTGAATCTCTGGAGTAAACCCAACTTGATCATGGTGTATGAGCTTTTTGATGTGTTGCTGAATTCTGTGCTAAAATTTTGTTGAGGAATTTTGCATCTATGTTCATCCATGGTATTGGCCTGTAGTTTTCTTTTTTTGGGGTTGTCTTTGTCTGGTTTTGGCATCAGGGTGATGGTGGCCTCATAGAATGAGTTTGGAAGTGTTATTTCCTCTGCAATTTTTTGAAAGTTTTAGAAGCATAGGCATTAGCTCTTCTCTAAATGTTTGATAGAATTCTCCTGTGAAGCCATCTGGACACTGGCTTTTGTTTTTGGGGAAATTTTTGATCACAGGTTCAATTTCAGTGCTTGTAATAAGGTTGTTCATAATTTCTATTTCTTCCTGGTTCAGTCTAGAAAGAGTGAATTTTTCTAAGAATCTGTCCATTTCTTCCAGATTATCTATTTTATTGCCATATAGTTGTTCATAATAGTCTTTTATAATCCTTTGTATTTCTGCATTGACTGCAGTAACCTCTCCTTTTTCATTTCTAATTTTGTTGATTTGATTCTTCCCTCATTTTTTCTTGATGAGTCTGGCTAAGGGTTTGTCAGTTTTGTTTATTCTCTCAAAGAACCAGCTTTTAGTTTTATTAATCGTTACCATTGTTTCTTTCATTTCTTTTTCATTTATTTCTGCTTGGACCTTTATGGTTTCTTTCCTGCTACTAATTTTGGGGTTTTCTTCTTCTTCTTTTTCCAGTTGCCTTAGGTATAAAGTTAGGTTGCCTATATGATATTTTTCTTATTTCTTGAGGTAGGATTTATTGCTATAAACTTCCCTCTTAGAACTGCTTTTGCTGCATCTCATAGGTTTTGAGTTGCTGTGTTTTCATCGTCATTTTATTCTAGAAATTTTTTCATTTTCCTTTTGGTTTCTTTAGTTTGATTAGTATGTGTTTTGGCATGTTTCTCCTTGGGTTTATCCTGTATGGGACTCTTTGTGCCTCTTGGACTTGATTGGCTATTTCTTTTTCCATGTTGGGGAAATTTTCAATTATAATCTTTTCAAACATTTTCTCATACCCTTTCGTTTTCTCTTCATCTTCTGGGACACCTATAATTTGAATGTTGGTGTATTTGATATGGTCCTAGAGGTCTCTGAGACTTTCCTCAGGTCTTTCCATTCTTTTTACTTCATTCTGCTCTTCAGAAGTTATTTCCACCATTTTTTCTTTCAGTTCACTGATTCATTCTTCTGCTTCAGATATTCTGCTAATGATTCATTATAGAGTATTTTTAATTTCAGTAATTGTGTTGTTTGTCTCTGTATGCTTATTCTTCAATTCTTTTAGGTCTTTGTTAATTGATTGTTACATTTTCTCCATTTTGTTTTCAAGGTTTTTTTATCATCTTTATTATCATTATTCTGAATTCTTTTCCAGGTAATTTTCCTATTTCCTCTTCATTTATTTGGACTTCTGTGTTTCTAGTTTGTTCCTTCATTTGTGCAGTATTTTTCTGCAGTTTCATTTTTTTCTTCTTTTAAGTTATTGTGTTTGAGGTCTCCTTTTCCCTGGCTTCAAGGAAAGTTGAATTCTTTCCTTGAAGAAGTTTGAATTCTTTCTTCCTTTGGGTTTCTGCCTGCCTAAGGTTGGTCCAGTGGTTTTTATGAGCTTAGTATTCCATTAGATTTGTGCTGAGTTTTTGTTCTTTGTTTTTCCTCTGATGGGCAAGGCTGAGGGATGTGGTAATCCTATATGCTGATGATTTGGTTTGTATTTTTGTTTTGTTTGTTGTTTAGATGAGGCATCCTGCACAATGTGCTACTGGTGGTTGGGTGATGCTGGGTCTTATATTCAACTGGTCTCCTTTGTGTGAGTTCTCACTCTTTGATACTCCCTAAGGTTAGTTCTTTGGTAGTCTAGGGTCTTGGAGTCAGTGCTCCCACTCCAAAGGCTTGGGGTTTGATTTCTGGTCAAGAACAAAGATTCTACAAGTGGTTTGTTATGGCATTAAGGGAGAGTAATACATATTGGGGGGAGGAGGAGAAGGGGACAACAGAGGATGAGATGGCTGGATGGCATCACTGACTCGATGGATGTGAGTCTGAGTGAACTCTGGGAGTTGGTGATGGACAGGTAGGCCTGGCATGCTGCAATTCATGGGTTCGCAAAGAGTTGGACATGACTTAGCAACTGAACTGAACTGAACTGAATACATATATCCAAAAAACGAGAAACCAAAGATGAACCCCAGACAAATGGCAGTAACAAAATCAGGCAAATAATAATTAAAATAATGGAATATACACATATACATGTACACCCATGAGCAAAGTGAAAACAGTCCAACAAAAATAAAGTACAGTAGGTTGACCTGGCAAATAAAGGAAATAAAAAATTATATTTACCAGTTATGAACAAAATGAACTTAAGAACAAACTGGTAAACAAAACTAAAGCAAACTGCCATGAAGCAATGAAATGGGGAATGAAAACAATGAAAACAAAACTAACAAATATGTTGAGAGGAAAGAAAGAATAGATATGCAAAGTTATATAGAGGTAGATGAAGAAGATTTATATGCATTAAAGATTAACTGCAAGGTGAAAAGAACAGTAGGAAAGGTAAATAAAGGAATAAGTGTAGAAATACACAATAGGGTTAAAAATTAAAATTATGAAAAGAGAAAAAATGGAAGAAAAAAGGGGGGAAAAAAGAAAAACTCTACAGAACTGCAAAAGCCCAATGTAGAGTCAGAGGTTTATAACAACAATAGAAAGTGTGACTGAATATACACGTATACATATACACCCCTAAGCAAAATCAAAACAGTCCAACAAAAATTAAGTACAGTAGATTGACCTGGTGAACAAAGGAAACCAAAAATTATATCTACCAGAACAAAACTAAAGAACAAACTGGAAAATAAAACTAAAGCAAAGTGCAAATTGGGGAATAAAACAATGAAAATAAAACTAACAAATATGTTGAGAGGACAGGTGAGAAAGAAAATAATGAGAATAGATATTCAAAGTTAAATGGAGGTAGATAAAGAAGATTTATATACAGTAAAGATTAACTGCAAGGTGAAAAGAACAGTAGAAAAGTAAACAAATGAATAAATGTAGAAAAAATAATAATAGGTTTAAAAAATTAAAATTAGAAAAAGAGAAAAAAAAAGGTGGGGGAGGGGACTCCACAGAACTGCAAAAGCCCAACATAGAGACAGATGTTTATGACAACAACGAATGTGACTGAGGATAAAGAAAAATAAAAGGTCAAAATCTTAATTGGATTTCTTAGTGCCAATAAAATCGACAACTACAATGCGGGGGGTGGGTGGGAGGAAAAAAGAAGTAACAAAACTCCAAAAGAATCTACAGAACAAGTCAAAAAATAAGAATTATAAATGTTTTTCTTGAGTCAGTGCTGTCAGCGTCGTTTTTCGTGCTGGGAATCACAGTTCATCTTACCTCCCTAGGATGCCCTCCAACACTATACTGACCTCTGGACCTGCTGTGGTGGCTGCTCAGATTCTAATCTGACCCTACTCCTGTGTGTTCTTGACTCCAATGTCCACAGCTATTAGAGCTAGTGTGTTTTCTTTTGTGGGAGCTCTCAATGGCCTTTTATATATTCCATAGACACAGAGTCTGCTTTGTTGATCCTGTGGATTTAATCTCCAGCTTGTACTGCTGGTGGGAAGGTTTTGGGTCTTCTTCCTTAGCCACACTGACCCTGGGTTTCAGTTGTGGTTTTATTTCCTCCTCTACATGTGGGTCGTCCACTGGGGTTTAGCTCCTGAGGCTGCCCTGGAGGGCTTGGGTTTGCCCCTGTGAGGGCCAGGTGTGGAAGTGATGCAGCTGCTTGGGTCGCAGGGGTTCTGGCAGCACCAGGTACTCAGGGGGATTGGTGGTTAGGGCAGCAGGAAATAGAGTGCTCTAGAAAGGTATGGCAACCAGAATTGGCCAATATGCTCCAGTATTCTTGCCTGGTGAACCCCGCCTCTGACAGATAAGCCTGACATACCACACTCTACAGGATCACAAAGAGTCAGACAAGACTGAAGCAACCCTGCATGCATAAACACAATTTTTTTTTTTTTTTTTGCCTGTGGCAGCTCGGCCCCAGTGAGAGTTGAACATGAAGGTAGTGCAAGTGCTTGGCTTGCAGGGACCCCAGCAGCGCCAAATGTTCAGAGACACAAACTGCCTCCATGGCAGGAGTTATGGCCCTATCAGAGTCTTTTTTTGAGCCTGTTGTAGCTGATGATCAGAAGGCCTCTTTGGCTAGTCTTTCTCTGTAGCACCCACCATTCAAGCATTTAAAAGGATCCCTTACCTGGGGTCCTTTTCTGTTGTTTGGTGTGTCAGGCACATAGAGGGGGCCCTCCTGACTGCGACTGGGGTCCTACTCTGTAGGTCGGCCCATCAGGCACTTAAAGGGGCACCCTGGGTGGGGTCCTACACTGTAGTTCAGTGCCTCAGGCATTTGATGGGCCAGCCTCTCTATTGTTCAGCTGCCATTGCTGGCATGTGGAGAGAGAGAGGCTATGGTGATGGCTCTATCGGCTACGTGTGACTCAGCAGTATCGCCTTGCTTCCATGGCTGCCTGGCTTTCCTCCACAGGCATTTCCCACCACAATCTCCTCCCTCACATCCCCTTGATCTGACTCTCTGCAGTCAACATCAGCCCTCACACTGGAATTGCTCCACAATCCCTAAACTCCAGCTCCCAGCCACTGTCCCTTCCAGGAGACCCGTGTTCCTGCCAGGCATATGTATGGCTGTTGCAAGGATTGTCTGATTCTCATTCCATTTAGACTGCCACAGATCAGCTGTCTCACTCTCAGCCTTAAATTTTTCTCCTCTGACTCAGACAATTGCCCCACTGTGGGGATCGGACCGCTGCTTCAGATCCCCCACCTGCCAAAGGTAGGTCCAGTCCTACTATTACTCTTGTTTCTTCCCCTTACTTCCTTGTCCTACTGAGTTTTGTGTGGTTCTATATATTCTTTTCCATTGGTCAGGTCCTCCTGTCCACTCTCAGCTGGTGTTCTGCATGCACTTCTGTGTCTTAAGGTGTATTCCTTATGTATCCATGGAGAGAAATGTACTCCACTCCCATCTACTCCTCTGCCATCTTGTTCTCCTCTGAAGTTTCCTTTTTATTAATCCCAANTCAGGTCCTCCTGTCCACTCTCAGCTGGTGTTCTGCATGTACTTCTGTGTCTTAAGGTGTATTCCTTATGTATCCATGGAGAGAAATGTACTCCACTCCCATCTACTCCTCTGCCATCTTGTTCTCCTCTGAAGTTTCCTTTTTATTAATCCCAAATGAAAATAGTCCAACTACTGAGTTTTGAGAAGCAGAAGATAAAGTTTGCAAAATTCAAATTATATCATGGTCTTTCTTTGTGGTATCTATGTATACACAATGCCAGGAGATTAATTTAGATCACAGTTTTCTGCTCAACAGCTTTGCTGACATTTATAGCAAATGTGGCAGGCAGAATAATAGCCCCCTTCAAAGATGCCCATGGACTAATCCCTGGAACCTGTGATTATTATGTTCTATGGTAACAGAGAACTTAGGTTACAGATAGAATTGAAGTTGATAATTAACTGAGTTGGTGATATTATTCTGGATTATCTGAGTAGGCCTAATGTAATTACATTAGGGTTTTTGTAAGTAAAAACAATCACAGGAGAGTTAATTTTACAGTGCTGTGATATAAGTAATACTTGGCCAACTATTGCTTGCTTAAAGATGGAAGGGGTCAATGAGCTAAAGAATGTGAACAGCCTCTAGAAACTAGGCAAGAAAACAGAATTTCCTATAGAGTTTTCAGGAAGGAATACAGCTCGGCTAACACTTGATTTTAGCCAAATGAGAACCATTTTGGACTTTTGGTCTCCGGAACCAGAAGATAATAATTTGTGTTGTTTTAAGTTACCAAATTGTTGCAGAATTCACCAGTAATAAATAAGATACTTGATCAAATTAGATTTTTCTATTTCAAAGTTTACAGCCGTCACAAGCATGGAGCTGTAAGTGACTTTAACAATTAATCTTCCTTCAAATAAGACTATGTAAACTACTTTTCTAAAAAATGGCAAATAATAATTGAAATCTACTGCTAGGTAAAAAGTTCCTAGACTGGATACTAAAAGTATTATCTATAAATAGAAATTTCCCACTTGGAAACTGGGCTTCATTGCTCTGTGAATGACCTTGTTAGTAAGACAGCATAGTGTTTGGGAGATAATATTTGCAAACCAGATATTCAAAAAAGGACTAGTCTTTAGATTGTATTAAAACTCTTAAAACTCAATATTAAAAAAATTAAATAATATTGAAAAAGGAGCACATGCTTTGGCTAAACAATAGATCCCCACATCTGAGAACAATAACATTCATAATTATTAATTTATCACCTTATTTTGAATTTTTAGGTTTATATTGATTCAAGATTCTTGGTTTATCATATCATCATGGTCAAAAATCAATAACAAATGGTACCACTTTTGTTTTCTTTAAATACAGGCACATACATAATTATGTATAATTATATATGTCCAAAACATAATTATTGTTTTGGACATGGTCTGTAACAGTTGCCATAATTTCATGATTTTGTGAGAAGGCAGTGGCACCCCACTCCAGTATTCTTGCTTGGAAAATCCCATGGATGGAGGAGCCTGGTGGGCTGCAGTCCATAGGGTCATGAAGTTGGACACGACTGAGCAACTTCACTTTCACTTTTCACTCTCATGCATTGGAGAAGGAAATGGCAACCCACTCCAGTGTTCTTGCCTGGAGAATCCCAGGGACAGAAGAGCCTGGTAGGCTGCCATCTCTGGGGTCGCACAGAGTCAGACACGACTGAAGCGACTTAGCAGCAGTAGCAGCAGCAGCATCATACTGTCTCATGGGGTGCTAGTCAAAATTTTCTTCAAACCTGACTTCCTATCAAAGACAATCTTTTGTGACGAAGTTGTACTTAGTGTCCTGGAAGTAACCACATTCCTTTCTTCCTACTATTTCCCTCCCTTTCCAGACAGTAAAAACTGTGACCTTAAGTTTCCCTTAGATTTAACTATTTTCCCAAATATCCTGAGTTGAAAAGATCCCCTGGAGAAGGGAATGGCTACCAACTCCAGGATTTTTCCTGTAGAATTCCATGGACAGAGGAGCCTGGCAGGCTAGAGTCCATGGGGTTGCAAAGAGCCAGACAAAGCTGAGCAACTAACACTAACCCTATCATACATTCTACTTTAAAAAAATATACAGGTACACCTTGTGTGATCAGTGATTTTTTTATGTTACTGTCATAATTGTTTTCACATTTTTAGCAGTAAAGTATTAATCTTTTTAATTAAGGTAGGTACATTGTTTTTTAGACATACTGTTATTGCACATTTAATAGATTACAGCATAGTATAAAGACATATGCACTAGAAAATCAAAAAATTCATGTGACTTACTTTATTGCAATATAAGCTTTATTGCAGTTGTCTGGAACTGAAACCACACCCTGAGGTATGTCTGTAATTAAAAATAAGTTCTGATTTAAAATCATCTAAATAAATGAAAATCAAAATGTTGAAGGCTTGAAAATGGACTCTTAAAGATAGGTAGCTCAGCTGTAAAGAATCTCAAAGTAGGAGACCTGAATTAGGTCACTGGGTTGGGAAGATCCCCTGAAGGAGGGCATGGCAAGCCACTCCAGTATCCTTGTCTTTAGAATCCGTGTGGACTGGGGAGCCTGAGGACTACAGCCCAAAGTGTCACAAAGAATCAAACAGGACTGAGCAACTAAACACAGCACAAAAGTAATTAAGTTACGGATCTTGAATCAGGTAGAGTACCTGGATTATCTAGGTGGGCCCAAGGTAATAATAAGTGTCCTTATAAGAGACAGGAAGAGGGGGATTTGTCTACATAAAAGGAGAATCAGAATAACGTAGTGTGAAAAAAAAGTTAGCTAGTCATCTTTGGCTCTGAAATAGAGAAAGTGGCCATGAGCTACAGATTGCAACTGACCTCTAGAAGCCAAAAAAGGTTCAAATAAACAAACAAAATCACTG
>SJYT01007513.1:26063-51759 GCA_006410635.1 Cephalophus harveyi | reverse complement strand
GCTAAAGCTGAAACTCCAGTGCTTTGGCCACCTCATGCGAAGAGTTGACTCATTGGAAAAGACTCTGATACTGGGAGGGATTGGGGGCAGGAGGAGAAGGGGACGACCGAGGATGAGATGGCTGGATGGCATCACTGACTCGATGGACGTGAGTCTGAGTGAACTCCGGGAGTTGGTGATGGACAGGGAGGCCTGGCATGCTGTGATTCATGGGGTCGCAAAGAGTCGGACACGACTGAGCGACTGGACTGAACTGAACTGAACATCTACCATATAAATGTTTTAAAAGTTATCAAGTATAATTTTGGCACATATGAAGCCATTATCTTTTTTGCTCAGTTACTCTGTCAATTTAATAAACTGATGATTTCAAAAGATAGACTTTGAAGCCATAAAATATTAAGATTTGTCATGACATTCACATGTTAATATAGAGAAAATATAATTATGCTAATATGTTGCATTTATTAGTATGAAAGTGTTTGCCTTATTTTCTGGTCCTGTAATATATCCTGGTCAGAATATATACTCAAGATGCTCCTGTTAACTAAATGAGTTGACAAATTCTCTCACATATTCTCTTTTGTGAATGAATTTGTATATGATTTTATTAACTAATTTTTGTCTGAGAATTATATTTATTGTATGTATAAAAAGATGAGGGCTTAGAAATCTTACATCACTCACACAATTCTATCTGGCTAATAGGTGGTGCATGTATGTTAAGTCATCTCAGGCTCTTTGAGACCCTATGGACTATAGTCTGCCAGGCTCCTCTGTCCATGGAATTCTCCATGAATACTGGAATGGGCTGCCATTCCTTCTCTAGGGCATCTTCCCTACCCAGGGATAGAACCCGGATTTCCTGCATTGCAGGCAGATTCTTTATGGTCTGAACCTTGGGATATGGGCCCATGCTGCCTGGTGCCCAAGTACATATTCTAAACCTGTGGTTCCCAGTCTTTTGTGTTTCATAGACTTACAAAACACTTGAAGTGAAGTGAAGTCGCTCAGTCGTGTCCGACTCTTTGCGACCCCATGGACTGAAGCCTACCAGGCTCCTCCCTCCATGGGATTCTTCAGGCAAGAGTATTGGAGTGGGTTGCCATTTCCTTCTTCAGGGGATCTTCCCAACCCAGGGATTGAACCCAGGTCTCCCGCATTCCAGACAGATGCTTTAACCTCTGAGCCACCAGAACAGATAATAGGTTTTCAACTTTTTTCAATTTTTGCATGTTAACAACGTTTTAAATATCAAACTAAGGATGTTCACTTCCTGAAAGAAATAACTACCCACCCCACCCCTATAACTATGACTAGTGTAATGCACCTAACTCTACTTGGAATTTTTACCGTCTGTCTGCAAACAAGTTGTCTTTTAGCAAACAGTTCACTTCAGTTCCGTCGCTCAGTCATGTCTGACTCTTTGAGATCCCATGGACTGCAGCATGCCAGGCTTCCCTGTCCATCACCAACTCCCAGAGCTTACTCAAACTGATGTCTATTGAGTCAGAGATGCCATCCAACCATCTCATCCTCTGTCATCCCCTTCTCCTTACACCTTCAATCTTTCCCAGCATTCAGGTCTTTTCAAATGAGTCAGTTCTTCGCATCAGGTGGCCAAAGTATTGGAGTTTCAGCTTCATCATCAGTCCCTTCAATGGATATTCAGGATTTATTTCCTTTAGGATGGACTGGTTAGATCTCCTTACAGTCCAAGGGACTCTGAAGAGTGTTCTGCAACACCACAGTCCAAAAGCATCAATTCTTCAGTGCTCAGTTTTCTTTAGAGTCCAACTCTCACATCCATACGTGACTACTGGAAAAATTATAGCTTGGACTAGATGGACCTTTGTTGACAAAGTAATGTCTCTGCTTTTTAATATGCTGTCTACGTTGATCATAACTTTTCTTACAAGGAACAAGTGTCTTTTAATTTCATGCCTGAGGTCACCATCCACAGTGATTTTGGAGCCCAAGAAAGTAAAGTCTGTCACTGTTTCCACTGTTTCTCCATCTATTTGCATGAAGTGATGGGACCAGATGCCATGATCTTAGGTTTTTTAATGCAGAGTTTTAAGCCAGCTTTTTCACTCTCCTCTTTCACCTTTATTGAGGCTCTTTAGTTCTTCTTCACTTTCTGCTATAAGGGTGGTATTATCTGTATATCTGAGGTTATTGATAGCTCTCCTGGAAATCTTGATTCCAGCTTCTACTTCATTCAGTCTGGCATTTCTAATTGCTAATTAAGTCTAATTTCTAATTTCCAATTTAATTCAATTGCTAATATTATTTGTCAATGAGAAAATGCTTAAGACCACTAAAACTTTGGATTTTGAGAGTATTAGAGTCACACCACTTGTTAAATATCTCTGACTTGCCTGTTCCTAGCAGAAGGTACAGAAATAGGAAATGGGAAGTCCAGGTAAGAAACAATTATTACTGACATAACTTCCATTACTGATGAATAGAAGATAAGATTAAAGTAGCTGTGCTTTAGATTAATTAATGTTTTGTCTCCTCTTATATTCTCACAAATTTCTTGTTAACTTATATGTTAGTTATTAATGTTTTAAGTTTTAGATGGGCATTGTATTAATTTCTGGGGGCTAATGCAACAAAGTATCACAAACTGGGTGAAAGAAAACTACATAAACTTATTGTCTCAGTTTTGGAGGCTGGACTCTGAACTCAGTGTACTGGCAGAGCCATGCTCCCTTCACAGCCTCCAGGACAGAATCCTTCCTAGCATCTTACAGTTTCTGATATCCCCAGGGGATCCATGGCTTATGGCAGCATAACTCCAGCTGACCTCCCTCTTATAAGGACAAATAAAAATTAAAAAGTAAGAGGTTTAATTTTCCCTTTTGAAAATAAGGGAGAAATTCCTTTCCCCTCCTTTTCCTACAGCATCTACTGTAGAAAACTTAAAATTTTAAGTGCTTTCCCCTCTTTGAAATTTAAATAGATCATTTTGAAAACTAGATGAGTCTTTTGTCAGGTTTCTGATGTAAGAATGTTTTTCTCAAAGAAACAGAAGCCATCTCTTTGAAATGTAAGCATCAAAGTTTGTCCTTCCTCTGGAATAAGCCAATTAGCTGACAGAATGTTACCTCAATTACCAGGTAAAGTTAGCATGAACTACATGTGACAAATGGTACTGTCAATCTTCTTACCTGAGGACTAGCTATAGTTTATCTTAACATGTATTTAATGAGTTGTATCTGCTTGCCTAAATAAAAGTGAAATTTATTTCTATCTTTGAAGTCTTTCAGTGGGAATTTGATTTGCATATTACATTTTGGTATAATGCCCATTCAGTACTACTCCTGTATAATGCTGATTCACTAACTAAAAAATTTCAACAATTTACCTTCTACCTTTTATGGAGAGGAGTTCTAGGTTGGTAGAATATTTTATTTTTAATTATATTTCCTTAGGAGTTTTCATAGGATCGTCTTCCTCTGTTATCTGTGTCTTCTTATGGCATTCTCTATGTATGTGTCCAAATTTCCCTTTTATAAGGCCATATGTCATTTAAAATTAGGGATCTAATGGCCACATTTTAACTTTATTATATATCTACAGACTTCTAAATGAAGTCACATTCACGCATTCTAGGCATTCAGACTTCAATATATTTTAGAGAGAGAAGGGAACACGATTCAACCCATAATAAGAATACACCTGGGTTGACATCATTACATAATGGTATAGTAGCTGTGTTTCTGGTATTTGGAGAAAAATCTTTTCATCTGGACAAAGCACAGGGTTGGATAATATGAGAGAAATGGGTAAGTGTTCTGAGTATTCTTTTGTTTCTCTAGATCCATTCTCAGCTCTTCTCTGTGTCCTTAATGCTGAGTCCCATGTAAGGCATTATCTGGAAATCACATGACTTCTGTCTTCCAGTGAGGTTCAAACAACAGGAGTTACAGTGTTGAGAAATTGGATTGGTTATTACTGTTCTTCCTGCATGTCAGGGCTTCAGTTTTATTACTAAAGCTTACAAATGCTGTCTAGTGGTCATCTCCTACAGGTACATTTCTTGCTTAATTCTAATAGCCTCTCTGCATATCTCTTCATTCCAGAGTGATAAAAAGTCTGACAGCAATGTTTCCAAATAGGGGAGCATAATACTTACTTGAGTGAGCTTGTAAAGTGTTGCAAGGGATTTTTGATGGGAAGTTATACCTAAGCACAGTGGGCTGCACACTCTCCAATGTGCATGAAAAAAAGACTGTGCAGGCCAGTTAAGTGATGGGCTCCTAACCTTTCCCCACTCATGTAAGCAATAATGCTTTGTAAGCATTACAAAATCAGGTGCTATAGACATGTTCTAAACCATGCATGACAGTCTGATTTCTACTGTAAATTACACATTAGGGTTTCTATTTAAATGAGATAATTCCACCCATATTTACTTATTTGGAATTTTCATGCTTCATGGTCATACAACTGCACTAGCAATTTCAAATGGTTTATAAACAGATTCTTACCTAGAAGACAAGTGATATCTTAATCTCTTTAAACTTTTTATATATTCAAGTCTTTCAAAGAGAGAAATTGAAAATGAATGAGTTGTCTATTTAAGAAAAATAAAGGATTTTTGTTAAAATGAATATGAGGAATTGTGAGTTGTGAATGTCTCTGAACACAGTCATTCAAAAATGACAATATTTGACCCAGTCTCACAAGAAAATTGATTTATAACTTAATATCATTAGGGAAAAAAAAGACTATAGCTAAAAAAGTGAGAAATATTCAGTTATTACATAACAGCTAAGATTTTAAAATAATACTAATCTTTACACCAAGTCTAGAAAGGTGACTACATCTTCAGAGAATTTCTTTGTGTTCCAAACACTCATCCAAGAATATGAATTGTCTCTAAAGTATGCCTTTCAAAAAATAAACAATAATCCTGTATTAAAATTCAACCTTCAAAGGCCATTTTTTTAAAAAGTATTTCAAAGGGATAGAATATGGGTATATTCTTATTGGGTTTCCCAGGTGGTTCACTGGTAAAGAATCCATCTGCCACTGCAGGAGATACAGATTCTATCCCTGGATCAGGAAGGTCCCCTGGAGAAGGAAATGGCAACCCACTCTAGTATTCTTGCCTGGGAAATCCCATGGACAGATGAAACTGGTGGACTACAGTCAATAGGGTCACAAAAGGGTCAGATACAACTTAGTGACTAAACAGCAACAACAACATTTCACTTGAGACATACACCACCTATGGGTTTTTGCTTATCTATTAATAGCATCTTTGTAAACATGATATTTGTTTTTAAAATCATTCTATCTTTAAACCCAAATCTGCCTACTTGGTTGCAGAGCTGGTTGTCATACTTAGGGTATCTTTATTGAGTTGTGAGGAACTCCCCAGGTCATTAGGTCCCCAATATGCTACTGGAGATCAGTGGAGCAGTAAGTCCAGAAAGAATGAAGGGATGGAGCCAAAGCAAAAACAATACCCAGCTGTGCATGTGACTGTCTAATAGAGTTTTGCCAAGAAAATGCACTGGTCATAGCAAACACCCTCTTCCAACAACACAAGAGAAGACTCTACACGTGGACATCACCAGATGGTCAACACCGAAATCAGATTGATTATATTCTATGCAGCCAAAGAGGGAGAAGCTCTATACAGTCAACAAAAACAAGACCAGGAGCTGACTGTGGCTCAGATCATGAACTCCTTATTACCAAATTCAGACTCAAATTGAAGAAAGTAGGGAAAACCACTAGACCATTCAGGTATGACCTAAATCAAATTCCTTATGATTATACAGTGGAAGTGAGGAATAGATTTAAGGGCCTAGATCTGATAGATAGAGTGCCTGATGAACTATGGAATGAGGTTCGTGACATTGTACGGGAGACAGGAATCAAGACCATCTCCATGGAAAAGAAATGCAAGAAAGCAAAATGGCTGTCTGGGGAGGCCTTACAAATAGCTGTGAAAAGGAGATCAAACCAGTCCATTCTGAAGGAGATCAGCCCTGGGATTTCTTTGGAAGGAATGATGCTAAAGCTGAATCTCCAGTACTTTGGCCACCTCATGCAAAGAGTTGACTCATTGGAAAAGACTCTGATGCTGGGTAGGATTGGGGGCAGAAGGACAAGGGGACGACAGAGGATGAGATGGCTGGATAGCATCACTGACTCAATGGACGTGAGTCTGAGTGAACTCCAGGAGTTGGTGATGGACAGGGAGGCTTGGCGTGCTGCGATTCATGGGGTCGCAAAGAGTCAGACACGACTGAGTGACTGAAATGAACTGAACTGAACTGTCCTTTGGATATGTGCTGCAGAACAAACAGATTAAGATTGTGTGCTTTTTCTAGACAGATCTGAGATTAAAATCCTATAGTATCACTGAAATTCTATTGAATGGGATGGGAAAACTGTTTGGAAGCCAGTGGGAGAGGTAAGAATCTTACTTGATATTACTGTATCATAATAGGCCCTGTGTTTTAATGAGAAATACTGATTGATTTGATTTGGGTTATCAATTCAGTGATATAAATTTCCATTTCTATCAAACCACTCTTTGATGATGCCATATTTGTAAACTGATAAATTGTTAACTGACCTAAGGAATTTTGGCTTTCACAATTTTCACTTTCCTATAGTGAACACTCACGATTTCTAAAAACAGTTTGGAAGTCAAAGCTATATATCTTCTCTTTCACAAGTTCACTAATGTGTCATTTATGAAAATGTAAGCAAGTCTCATATGGAATTCATCCACGCAAGCATAGAAGTGTGATAAAAACTGTCCTTGAATACTCATGAACTTCCCTTCCTCATCATTTTAAGTACTTTAACAAGAACTTTGCTAAAATTTCACTTCTAGAAATACATAGCAATATACTGAAAACTGGATCAGTGAACTTTCTATTCTGACCAGATGAGAGAGAATTATTTAATGTGGCAGATGTAAGGATCCACTGGAGTCCCACTGGAATTCTATACCAACATTATACAATAGAATGCTCTGTGATAATATTATTCCATATATGTGCTATAAAATATGTTAGCAAGTTAGTCACTTTAAATGACAGAAATTAATTTCATTTAGTTTTAATTAATTTAAATATAAACAGCTGTATGTTTAGCCTATTTCTAAACTAAGAGTTCTAAGTTAAAGCCATATGAGCCCTGGTTTATTAAATTCTTATAGCTTACACATGGAGGCATAGAGGTATATTTATAATCTTTTTAATCAACAAAAAATTTTAAGTATTACTCATTTCACAAGTGAAATCTTATTTTTATCATTCTTCATTGTTAATTTCTGATAAAATTGCCAATTGAGGAGTATGGATTAGGGAGATTAGTTTCAGAACTGCTAACCACCTACTCAAGAAATCAAAATCTTGATAAAAGTAACTAGTCTTAGGTTGTAGATTATTGTACATTTATTTCCCCCACATATATACATCATGATGTTTATGGTGAAGTATCTTAAACTTAGAGAATAAAAAGCTATGTATCTTCATTTCTCAAACAATAAAATGGTAATAACACTAATTATTTTAAAATATAGTATTGTTTTTTGACTTGAATCTGAAACTCTGAGAGATAAACTGATGCTGAAATATCCCTTGTAGCTGTAAACAACAACAAAAATGACCATATTATATGAAAAATTAGAACCAAATTTCAGATATTGCAAATCAACTGTCCTCTCCAAAGAGAAAAATACAAAACATAAGGCCCAATACCAATACAACTATTTGCCTTAATGCTTTTTGAAGCCTCACATGGGGATGTTGAGCCCAGGAACATAGCAGTAATTACAATTCAGTTCTGCTGAATTTACTGGAATTTGTAAAGCAGGACACCTGAAAGAAAGAGGCTGTACAAAGGAAGAGCTCCAGGTATCTGCACAGGGATACTGAAACCAAGTCCCCTTAAAATTGAGTTCCTTTGCTGAGCTTGAAACCTCTCTTTCTAAAATGTTATTCCTTCTCTTGTCCTACCCCTGTCCCCTCAGGATTGAAGACTATCAAAGAAAAGGGCAGATTGAAACCCAATAAGTCTGTGCAGGGACCTCCCTTGTACAAAAGACCCTATGTGTCCTCCATTTCTTGTTTGTAAAAACAAAAACAAAAATGTTTTAATCTCCTATTATTTTCCCTAAATTCCAAAATACTTATTCAAGCAGTTACTTACTAGGGAAGTGAGAGAATTCAGAAACAAAGGGAAAGCACTCTAGAAACAAGAATTCAGTTATAAAACAGAATCCTAGTTCCTTCTCAAAGAAATACATACAATTCTGAGCAGTTTTGTGGAAACTAAAGACCCTGCCCAAGTGGAAGATGATGACTGCATGCTGACCACAAGAATGGACACCCTAAAGTGTTGATGATTGAGATTCTAGAAACATCACCTTCACCATGAACCAATCAGAAGAAAGTCATTTACCCTGCAGCCCTCAACTCAAATGTTGCCTTTAAAAACCCTTCCATGAAACCCATTTGAGTGATTGAGTCTTTTGAGCATGAGCTACCCATACTCCTTCTTAACCCCTGAATAAACATTGTACTTTCCTTCCCTACCACCTCATGTCAGTAAATGGGCTTTGCTGTGCAATAGGTGAGGGAACCCAAGGTTGTGCAGTATGAGAGATAAGAGTTTTATCCAGCTAGTAAAGAGAGAAATTGCTATAATCCCTAGTATAAAATTGAGACCTTAGAAACATCACACTTCAAGAGTCCCGCTTTAGACTAGCCCTAATAAAATCTTTTTGAAAGCCTTAAAATACTCACACTGATTCACAGGTAACTTAACTGCCTTCTAGAATAAATTCAACATCCTGGAAAAGGAGGAGCACATGGTGCTGATTTTCAAAAATGTAGAGTCCTCGATGTTCAGTATACAATTGTAGGGGAGCAGAATTTGCCACTCTAAAATATGTCTCTTTGGCATATTAATTGTTCTAAGTTGGTAATTTTCTGAGAAACAGCAGGCATGGGAAAGGCTCTAAAAATCAAGTACTGTTTACCCTTTTGTAAGAAACTTTTACATTGTAAGGGAAATCTCCATATATAAACGCATCTCCCTCTCCAAACCTGGAAGAAGAGGGTGACCAAATCTGAAGAAACTCATATCAATGGAGGAAGCAATAACTTTTCTTTTCAAAACATATATTTTATATTGGCGTATAGTTGATAAACAATGATGTGTTAGTTATACATGTACAGAAAAATGATTTAATTATACCCATAAGTATATACTATTTTTCAAAGGTTTTTCCCATTTCAGTTATTACAGATTATTGAACCAAGTTCCCTCTGCTTGATAATCTATTTTAAATACAGTACTGCATACATCCCAAACTCCCAAACTATCCCTCCCCACCTTATCCTTCCCCCTGGTAATCATAATTTTCTTTTATAAGACTATGTTTGAGTTTTGTAAATAAAATCATTTGTATCATTTTCTTTAGATACAACATATGAGTGATATCATATGATATTTGTCTTTTCCTGTCTGACTTGCTTCACTTAGTATGATAATCTCTAGGCCCATCCCTGTTACTGCAAATAGCATTACTTTATTCTTTTTAATAGCTGAGTAATATTCCATTGTATGTATGTACCATATCTGTATCATTCAACTTTTAATGGACATTTAGTTTGCTTCTGTGTCTTGTCTATTGTAAACAGTGCTGCAATTAATGTTGGGGGTGCATGTATCCTTTCAAACCAAGCTTACATCTGTATCACAATCACCTTTGCTTAATGAGCTTTTCCTGGTAAGCTTCCTAAAACTGACTCTCAATATCCTCTTTAGTCTTTAGTTGATGGCTTTGGCCATTTTATCAAGTTACCTAATTTTCTGGGTCTCTCCCATGTACACACAATTAAAATTTGTTCTACTTTTCCCTGTTAATTTGTTCCAAGACAATTTAATTCTTAGGCCAGCCATAAGAACGTAGAAGGGTAGAAGAAAATTTCTTTCTCCTCAACACAATGATAAATTATTAGATAAATGAGATGTGGGGAAATCAGAAAAAAAGAAAAGAAACAGCTAACATCAGAAAATAAGAAACAGCTTCAAAATAGCCAAGAAGTTAGAATTAGCAGACAAATATTTTAAAAGATGTTAGGATTATGTTTAAGAATTTAAGGAAAAATGTGAAAAATTGGCGATTTCAATAGAGAATTCTTAATCATAAAAAATCAAAATTTGAGAGTGAATGGTACAATGTCTACAGGATATTGGAACAGCCAATTAGACAATGCAAAAGAAAAGAGTAGGAAACAGAAAGGAAGAATGAATAATAGAAACTATTCAAATCAAAGTAAAAAGAGATAACGGGCTATAAACCATTGTCACAGCCTCAGGGATGTTGGGACAAAAACAACTTGTCTAAAATCATGTAAAAGAGGAGTCCTAGAAAGAAATCAGAAAGAGAAAGACAGGCTTATTTTAAAAATCATTATTTATTTTTCTTTTTTTTGCTAGGAATGTTTAATTTATGGATCCTGGAAGCTTAAGGAGCAACAAACAAGATAAATATTGTTTAAAAAATAAATAATATATGTAGCAAAGAAAAAATCCTTAAAAAAAAAGAAGTAAATTGAAGATACTTTCAGATAAACAAAACATGAGTGAATTCATCTCCAGCAGACCTGCATTATAAAAAATGACAAAGGAACATTTTCCAGGCTGAGGGAAAATAAGCCGAATGGAACTGCAGAACTATACAAATGAATGAGAGGGTCATAATTGGTAGTTGTGTGTGAATCTGACTTTACCTATATTTACATTAGCTCAATGATGCTAAAAGAAGTGAACTTTTAACAACAGGTTATATATAGGCTAGATTTAAAAGATAGAAAATACATGAAATGCAAATATTTATGAAAATAAACTGTGAATCAAAACAGTGTGGTACTGGCACAAAGCTAGACATATAAACCAACAGACAGGAAGGAGAGATAGAGATGATAATTTGCTAGCTAGCTGCTACTGCTAAGTCACTTCAGTCGTGTCAGCTAGCTAGCTAAACATAATTTTATACAAGGATGCCAGGATCATTCAGTGGGAAAAGGGCAGTCTTTTTTCAAAACCTGTTGGTGGGAAAACTAAATATGCACAAGATTAAAAAAAAAGAGAGAAAGAAATTTGACCCTTACATTACACCTGATACAAAAATTAACTCAAAATGAATTAAAGACCTAAATGTAACAGGTAACACTATAAAGCTCTTGGAAGGAAACAGAGTAAAACCTCACAACACTGAACTTGGTGATGATTTAGTGGATATGGCACCAAAAGCACAAGCAGGGAAAAAAATTAGATAAATTGGACTTCATCAAACTTAAGAATTTTTGTGCCTGAAAGTACACTAGCAACTGAGTGAAAAAGCAAACCACATAGTGAGAACAAATACTTGTGAGTTGCATTTTCTGATAATGATCAATATTCACAATATATGAAGAATTAATACAGCTCAAAAATTAAAAAAAAAAATCCAATTCAAAATGGGCAAAGGGCTTGAAGAGATTCTCTTAAAAGGTATACAAGTGGCTAATAAGCACATGGGAAAAAATGGTCAACATCACTAATCATTCAGTTCAGGTCAGTTCAGTCGCTCAGTCGTGTCCGACTCTTTGCGACCCCATGAATCGCAGCACGCCAGGCCTCCCTGTCCATCACCATCTCCTGGAGTTCACTCACAGTCACATCCATCGAGTCAGTGATGCCATCCAGGCATCTCATCCTCGGTCGTCCCCTTCTCCTCCTGCCCCCAATCCCTCCCAGCATCAGAGTCTTTTCCAATGAGTCAACTCTTCTCATGAGGTGGCCAAAGTACTGGAGTTTCAGCTTTAGCATCTTTCCTTCCAAAGAAATCCTAGGGCTGATCTCCTTCAGAATGGATTGGTTGGATCTCCTTGCAGTATAATATAAAGATTATTTCACATAGCATAATATTTTTGAGATTCATTCATGTTTTGGTGTATATCAGCATTCCATTCCTTTACATTGCTGAGTAATATTAATATTACATTATATGGAAACACCACATGCTATTTATCCAATATCCTATTAATAGACACTTGCACCAGTCCAAATTTCTGAGATGGATATGTATCCAAGTCTTTTTGTGGACGTATGTTTTCTTGTCTCTTATGGAAGTGCCTAATAATGAAATGGTCGGGTTATGGCTTAAGTACATGTTTACATTTGTAAGACATAGCTGGAGCTTTTTATGACTACACTATTTTGCACTATGAAAATTCTATATTCTATAATATATGAAAATTCTAGTTTTTCCAAATCCTTGGCAATATTTGATTTTTTTGTCTATGTAATCTTAGTCATTAGGCTAGGCATGATTTTTTTAATCTATTTATGATATTAATATGTATTTTCTGATGTCTAATGATATTTAAAATATTTTTCATATGTTAGTCATATATCTTCTATTTGACTTCTATATACACATTATTTTACTTTTTATTATTGAGTTATAAACATTAGCTATAACAGTAGTTTGTTTCTCTGCAACTTGTAAATATCTGATGATGATATCAAGGTAATTATATCTCAATTAAATATTATTATATGTAGTCATCAAAGTGATGTTGATAATAGTGTGTTTAATAAGTTTTCTCATAGCTAACCCTTGTGATACTGATAGTTGCATTTTAAATTTATTTATACCTCTTTCTTATAAAATATTGGAGAAATGTCAGTAAAGTCATACAATAAATTTGTTGCTATGGGCTCAAATTATTAGTAAGATGAACATGCTAATTAATTTATAAAACATATCTACTAAGTTACTATCTTGTGCTGTACACTTGGCAAGCATGCTAATTTGCTTCAGTCTTGTCTGACTCTGTGAAACCCTACGGACTGTAGCCCACCAGGCTCCTCTGTCCATGGGACTCTCCAGGCAAGAACACTGGATTGGGTTGCCAGGCCCTTCTCAAGGGATCTTCCTGACCTAGGGACTGAACCCAGGTTGTGAAAGTGAAAACGAAGTCGTTCAGTCATGTCCAACTCTTTGCAACCCCATGGACTGTAGCCTACCAGGCTCCTCCATCCATGGGATTTTCCAGGCAAGAGTACTGGAGTGGGTTGTTATTTTCTTCTCCAGGGGATCTTCCTGACCCAGGGATAGAACCCAGGTCTCCCGCATTATAGGCAGATGCTTTACCATCTGAGCCACCAGGGAAGTTAGCTTTCTGTAAAAACATAAAGTATTATCATTGGATAGAGAAAGACCTAAGACCAAAAAAAAAAAAAAAAGAGAGAGAGAGAGATGCTAGACTGTGGAGTATGTAATAATAGTTGTGGTAAGCTGAGTTTTAATATGTCCCAACAGATTTTACACATCCTTGTGTACCTGTCCCATATAATTAATTCCTTGGACAGTAAATTCATGTATTTTACTTCTGTGGTTAGGTTATATTCTATGGCACTTGTGAGTTTAAGAAAAAGATGCACTAGTGTTTCCCTAACAAGGGATGTTAAGGAGGCTGAATAGGGATAAATACAATTTCTGCTACTAGTTAAAATTTTTGTCTTGGCTCCTGATTATGTGAAAGAAGTGAACTTTAATTACTTAAACATGCAGTTTATGGAACTGATAGCTCAAGTATCAGGTTCCCTCTCCTGATACTTTTTTTTTTTTGGCAGGGAGGGCTCCAAAATCACTGTGGATGGTGACTGCAGCCATGAAAATAAAAGATGCTTGCTCCTTGGAAGAAAAACTATGATCAGCATATTAAAAAGCAGGCATTGCTTTGCCAACAAATGCCTGTCTAGTCAAGCCGATTGTTTTTCCAGTAGTCATGTATGGATGTGAGCTTAGCACCAAAAAACTGATGCTTTTGAACTGTGGTATTGGAGAAGACTCTTGAGAGTCCCTTGGACTGCAAGGAGATCCAACCAGTCAATCCTAAAGGAAATCAGTCCTGAATATTCATTGGAAGGACTGATGCTGAAGCTGAAACTCCAATACTTTGGCCACCTGATGCAAAGAACTCACTCATTGGAAAAGACCCTGATGCTGGGAAAGATTAAAGACAGGAGGAGCTGACAGAGGATGAGATGGTTGGATGGCATCACCAACTTGATGGACATGAATTTGAGCAAGTTCTGGGAGTTGGTGATGGACAGGGAAGCCTGGCATGTCGCAGTCCATGAGGTCACAAAGAGTCGGACATGACTGAGCAACTGAACTGAACTCCTGAATCTGATATCTGAACCTGCTGAATCTCTATCCACAGCCCTAAATCCCATGGACAATGACACACTTGGACAATTACCCTTTACCCATCACCAGTGAACATGCGTTTCCCTCCAGTGAACACTGATCCAGTCAGCTTAGTGCATTCTATTTGTGGCCATTTTCCTCTGTTTGCATGCAAGTTCAAAATTTATAAGGAAAAACAGATATTAACCACTGGACTAACAACACTGCCATATGCATTTGCTGACGATAAAAGAATTCTATCAGTGATTTTCAACTTTATAAAAACATTAGATGATGGATGAACTAAATATTTTAACTGTATCTACTTACGCATAAATCCTATATATACTAATCCATGATGTGTCAAGACCCAGGTTTTGTCTCCCATATGTTGTTAAATTATAATAAATAGAATAATCCAAAAGCTTGGAATCAAACTGTGCTCTAAACACTGAGTCTAGAATCTCTTTATGTTAGCCATCTGCCAGAAAATCTTGCTTCTATGACACAAACACTAAAGCTAATCTGTTGGTTCAGTTCAGTTCAGTTCAGTCGCTCAGTCGTGTCCGACTCTTTGCGACCCCATGAATCACAGCACGCCAGGCCTCCCTGTTCATCACCATCTCCCGGAGTTCACTCAGATTCACGTCCATCGAGTCAGTGATGACATCCAGCCATCTCATCTTCGGTCGTCCCCTTCTCCTCCTGCCCCCAATCCCTCCCAGCATCAGAGTCTTTTCCAATGAGTCAACTCTTCACATGAGGTGGCCAAAGTACTGGAGTTTCAGCTTCAGCATCATTCCTTCCAAAGAAATCCCAGGGCTGACCTCCTTCAGAATGGACTGGTTGGATCTCCTTGCAGTCCAAGGGACTCTCAAGAGTCTTCTCCAACGCCACAGTTCAAAAGCATCAATTTTTCGGTGCTCAGCCTTCTTCACAGTCCAACTCTCACATCCATACATGACCACAGGAAAAACCATAGCCTTGACTAGATGGACCTTAGTCGGCAAAGTAATGTCTCTGCTTTTGAAAATGCTATCTAGGTTGGACATAACTTTTCTTCCAAGGAGTAAGCGTCTTCTAATTTCATGGCTGCAGTCACCATCTGCAGTGATTTTGGAGCCCAAGAAAATAAAGTCTGACACTGTTTCCACTGTTTCCCCATCTATTTCCCATGAAGTGATGGGACCGGATGCCATGATCTTCGTTTTCTGCATGTTGAGCTTTAAGCCAACTTTTTTGCTCTCCTCTTTCACTTTCATCAAGAGGCTTTTTAGCTCCTCTTCACTTTCTGCCATAGGGTGGTGTCATCTGCATATCTGAGGTTACTGATATTTCTCCCGGCAATTTTTCTATAGCTTACTAGATAAAAAAATGTACAGATTCTTTTTCCATTCTATATTCTTTTTTGAAATCTATTTAGAGAATCTGCCTTTAAAATGTTGCTCCTAAGCTCTTGAAAAGCTATGGTCCTACAATTAATTAATTAGTATTAATTAATACTAGAGTCAACTTTAGAGTGATAGAACTTACTGTCACATTTTTCCTACAAACAATAAGAAACTACACTTACTTTACATTTACTATACCCTCCAAATGTCCATGTCCTACTAATATTGTTTTACATGAAAAAAAAAAATTTGCTGATGTAAACTTAAGGGAAGATAGTCCTGGACTATCCCTGTGTGCCCAATATAACAAGTGTTCTTGAAGGAAAGAAGCAGGAGACTCAGATAAAATATACGATGACAGAAGCGGAAGTCAGTGAGAGACAGAGACACGTGGAGAGAAATAGTTGAAGATGTTATACTGCTTGGCTCAAAGATCTCAGAATGGGCTACAAGCCAAGGGAAGCAGGCAGCTTCTCAAAGCTTAAAAAAAAAAAAAAAAACAGATTTCCCCTGAAGCCTCCAAAAGGAATATAGCCATATTGCTACCTTGATTTTAAGACTTGTGATTTCCAGAACTGTGAAATAATAAATATGTGTTATTTAACCACTAAGTTTGTGATAATTTGTTTCAGCAGCAGTAGGAAAATTATACTATTGCATGTGTCACATATCCTGTTAAAAGATTAACATATATTTTCTTATAGTATCTTTTTAATTTTTAAAATTTATTTATTTATTTCAATTGGCAGACAATCACTTCACAACACGGTGGTGGCCCCTGCCACTCATCAACATGGATCAACCACAGGTGTACATGCATACCACCCCCATCCTGAAACCCCTCCCACCTCCTTCCCCACCCCATCCCTCTGGACTGTCCCAGAGCAGTGGCCTACTTCATGCATTGAAGTTGCACTGGTCAGCTATTTTACATACAGTGATACACATATTTCAATGCTATTCTCTTGTATCATCTCACCCTTGCCTTCTCCCACATGGTTCAATAGTTTGTTCTTTACATCTGTGTCTCTTTCGCTGCCTTGTATATAGGACTGCAGTTACCACCTTCCTAAATACCATATATATATGTTAATATATTGTATTGGTATTTCTCTTTCTGATTTCACTCTGCATTAGGGGCTCCAGTTTCATCCACCTCATTCAAACTGACTCAAATGTGTTCATTTTATAGCTGAGTCCTTGGAAGAAAAGTTATGACCAACCTAGACAGTATATTCAAAAGCAGAGACATTACTTTGCTGTTTTTCTGGAACTCTCTTGCTTTTTCCATGATCCAGCGGATGTTGGCAATTTGATCTCTGGTTCCTCTGCCTTTTCTAAAGCCAGCTTGAACATCAGGGAGTTCACGGTTCACGTATTGCTGAAGCCTGGCTTGGAGGATTTTGAGCATTACTTTACTAGCATGTGAGATGAGTGCAATTGTGCGGTAGTTGGAGCATTCTTTGGCATTGCCTTTCTTTGGAATTGGAATGAAAACTGACCTTTTCCAGTCCTGTGGCCACTGCTGAGTTTTCCAAATTTGCTGGCAGATTGAGTGCAGCACTTTCACAGCGTCATCTTTCAGGATTTGAAACAGTTCAACAGGAATTCCATCACCTCCACTAGCTTTGTTCGTAGTGATGCTTTCTAAGGCCCACTTGATTTCACATTCCAAGATGTCTGGCTCTAGATTAGTGATCACATCATCATGATTATCTGGGTTGTGAAGACCTATTTTGTACAGTTCTTCCATGTATTCTTGCCACCTCTTAATATCTTCTGCTTCTGTTAGGTCCAGACCATTTCTGTCCTTTATCGAGCCCATCCTTGCATGAAATGTTCCCTTGGTATCTCTAATTTTCTTGAAGACTCTAGAGATCTCTTCAAGAAAATTAGAGATACCAAGGGAGAGAAGAGAGGAGAGGGAAAATGACAGAAAAAGGGAGATGACAGAAGAGGGGAAAGGACATGAGGAGACGACAGCAGGGGACAGATGACAGGCTGGTGCTGACTGCAAGGGGCAGTGCATCTTTCAAGATGCTTTGCTGTGGGGCTTTCAAGGTACAGGTGCCAAGCACTTATTTGCCCAGGGAGGAAGCCACACTGAGAGAGCTTGGGTCACTCAGAGGGGAGCCTAACAGTTTTGCAGTTCCAGTGTAAGTAAATGTGGAAGGCCTGGACTGTAAAAGGAAGGAAGAAAAAAATGGAGAACATGCTGAAAGGACTGGGAATGGGATGGTTGGTGGTAAAGTGGTCTCAGGGTGTGCAGCAGGAGCCAGGGGCTCCATGGAGTTGGAGGAAATTGTGCAGACACTGAGATCCCAAAGGCAACTCTTCAGGAACTCACAGACAGCCCCACCGTTTCTTCATCTTCCCGACAGGAGCTCTGACCATCATGTCACAGTTTCTCCAGTCAAATGAGTTTTTCTGTACCCATCCCTTGAGTCCTATCCCCATGCCATGAATCTCAGCAAGCCAGAGAAGAGCAGGGGAGGACTTGCAAAAGAAAACACATGTACATTTCCCCTAATGGAATATCAGGCTATTAGACAGTCAGTAAAGGACACTTGCCTCTTCCTATCCGAGTTCAGAAACCAATGAAGAAGACATAGAAGTAAGAGGAATGGATATCAAATTACCAGCCTTGCTACAGAGAAAAAACTATAGTTTGGAAGACATGGCTTAGATTGACAAGATGGCCAGCTACTTCCACCTCTAAATCATACACATGTACCTCTCAGCCTCTGGCTGAGGGGAACAACTGTATCCTCCACAGAGCTGCACCACGAAGCACCATGGAGCCAAGTGCCTATGAAAAGATGCCTGTGAGCCCATTGATCCCAGAAAGTGTACCAGAAGAGCCTAAAATTCTGTTCTGTACCCCCAAATTCTCTAATTCACACTTCCTGGGAGTGGGGAAAAAGCTGGAAGTTTTTCTCCAGGGATGTGCCTCCATGTGGAAACACAAAGCATGGGAATAAAGACTCCAGCCTATGTGGACATCTCAAACTCATTTCAATTGGTGTGGACTTTGAGTGTTGGTATTACTGGACTGGATTTTTATGAGCAATACATAATTCCTTTTAAAAAATTTCTAAGATAGAAAGGAAAAACCTTTAAAATCTATCTGAGAATCATAGATAAGAGTTTCCAGGGACAGTCACGAGAAAACATAATGCTTCTCTCTACTTGCACCCTACCAATTCCATCTTGTTTAATAAATAGGACACAGAAAACTGAGAGTTTTGGCTTGGACAACTGGGCATATAGTACTGTCACTTCTAAAGTAGAGAAGGCTTAGGGAAAACTTTCAACTTAGATTAGGGACATGTTGAGACACCCCGCGTCCGAGGTCAGGGCGGTGGCGGGAGGAGCTGCCCCATGTCTGAAGCCAGTGGCGGCCGGGAGACACCCCGCGTCCGAGGTCAGGGCGGCAGCTGGGTGGAGCTACCCCGCATCCGAGGCCAGGGCCGGTCGGGAGGAGACACCCCGCGTCCGAGGTCAGGGGAGGCCGGGAGGAGACACCCCGCGTCCGAGGTCAGGGGTGGCCGGGAAAAGACACCCCGCATTCGGGGTCAGGGTGGCGGCTGGATGGAGCTACCCCATGTCCGAGGCCAGTGGCGGCCGGGAGGAGATACCCTGCGTCCGAGGTCAGGGACGGCCAGGAGGAGACACCCCGCGTCCGAGGTCAGGGGCAGTCAGGAGAAGCCACCTCGAGCTTGAGGCCAGGGGCGGTGACCCCGGGGAGCCACCACGAGCCTGAGGCCAGGGGCGGCAGCTGGGAGGAGCAACCCAAGGATCAGTGGCTGCGCAGGCGCAGGAGGGCCTAAAGGAGCTATCCCACGTTGAAGGTCAGGAACGGTGGCAGTAAGGAGATACCCCTCGTCCAAGGTAAGGAGCAGCGGCTGTGCTTTGCTGAAGCAGCCGTGAAGAGATACCCAACACCCAAGGTAAGAGAAACCCAAGTAAGATGGTAGGTGTTGCAAGAGGGCATCAGAGGGCAGACATACTGAAACCATACTCACAGAAAACTAGTCAATCTAATCACACTAGGACCACAGCCTTGTCTAACTCAATGAAACCAAGCCATGCCTGCAGGGCAACCCAAAACGGGCGGGTCATGGTGGAGAGGGCTGACAGAACGTGGTCCACTGGAGAAGGGAATGGCAAGCCACTTCAGTATTCTTGCCTTGAGAACCCCATGAACAGTATGAACAGGCAAAATGATAGGATATCAAAAGAGGAACTCCCCAGGTCATTAGGTGCCCAATATGCTACTGGAGATCAGTGGAGTTGTACTCTGCATATAAGTTAAATAAGCAGGGTGACAATATACAGCCTTGACGTACTCCTTTTTCTATTTGGAACCAGTCTGTTGTTCCACGTCCAGTTCTAACTGTTGCTTCCTGACCTGCATATGAGCACAAGTAAGAGTATAGAGTTTGGCCTGTTGAACTGACACAGCTGTAGGCACATATGCTCTTTCAATGACAGTGAAAGGATTTTCAATAGCACACCCAGCACAACATTTGCCATTGCCATCTTTTAAATAAGAATCATCTGTGAACTATGAGAAGCCAGCATTACCCAAAGGAATTTCCTGCAGATCCTGACAAAGGAGTCAGGAGATGGTTTGTCAGAGTTAAGCAATTAAGAAGGACTTCTTCAGTGATGGAGGGGAGAAAAGTAAGCAGATCAAGACTTTTGTAAAAGAATTACATAGGAACAAGTAACAGAAACATTTCATAGCATGTAGGAAACTCACTGAGAAATGTTACATGTGATGAAAATTCAGGAGGACTTCTGCATTAGGTACAAAAATGGATAAAGCAGATCCTACAATAACTTTCTTAGTGACCTTCACCAAAAGTTTAGTGGTAGTAATAGCTCAAGACAGGGTGTTCATCCCGATGCCACAAGGCATTCTATTATACACTGTGGGCTGATGGTGGTTCCCATGTATTAGAGTGAACATTCCGAGGACAGTCCCTTCCTGTTCATATATAAAAATATACAAAATAAGAAGGGAATCTGCTAATTGCAATGCCATGGGCTGGTAGGGTCATTAAACTCTCTTGTAAGATCTTAAAGGCTAACTGAGTTGAGGTCATTATTGTTTAGAAAAACATCCAGAAGCTTGGACATTAGAGAGAAATTTGAAAACCAATTTCAGCAATAACCTACTAGCCAAGAAAACACCACTGTTGATATTTGACTTTGAATTTAGGAAAATGTGGTTCACTATAAAGTTTATCTGAATCTAACAATAGCCCTTTTTCAGATATCAAATGACCTGAATATCAAACATGGTTAAGGAAAAATGCAATTTTTTGGTGATCTTATATTCCTTTAAGAGTAAAAACTATAGCCCCTGGATGCTATATTACTCTGAAGAGGATTGAAAAAGAGAGCAAAGAAGCAAGTCCTTCATATAGTACAGTAAAGTTGAACCTCCAACCTTCAAATTTGTGAGAAATAAGATCTCTGAATAAAACTCTAAGGTATTAATGTCCAGGTGAATTGGTTTTCTTCCCAAGTGGAGGCAAAAGTGTTTTGGCTAGCTTCATGAACTGGAGTATGAAAGAATGCACTGAATAAATTACAGTAAAGAATTTGCTTTCAGGGGAGTAGATATTCGAAATCCATAAATGCTAGTTACAGTGGAGTGTCAAAATTGTTCTGAGTTCCTGGAAAAATTTCCATGATCAGTCCTTAGGTTTCCTCAGTGGTAAAATAGTAGTATTGGAGGGCCTAATATAATAGATAATTTGAGTCTGGTAATCTACTATGTGCTTTATATTTTTAAAGGCTACTTTACCTATAGAGTATCAACTACCTCTGTGAAAAATTTTGAGGGTTCTATTTGATTCTTAATGAGAGGTTGGCTGTGAATTTTACCAATATCAGTTGGAGACTTTGCTCATAAGGAGGGTAGTATCTGATTCAGTAGGGACAAATGATAATATTTTCTGAATTTATTCTAGAGATGTCAGAGATGAAACTAATAAAATATATCAAAGGGTCATTTGATTGCCCTGATTATTTTGATGACTCAGTTCAGTTCAGTTCAGTCGCTCAGTCGTGTCCGACTCTTTGCGACCCCATGAATCGCAGCACGCCAGGCAATATATATATATATATATATATATATATATTTTTTTTTTTTTTTCCTAAGTGGCTGACTCAGGTGAACGCCCTGTTGAGAGTCAGGAGGTCTCTCTCCCTGGTGAGCCGGGTCCCTGGTCATCCGTGGAACCCTGGCCTTCTCTCCTTTGCTGAGATTGCCACCATCACCCCCATCGTGAGCTGCTGCCTTGTCCTCTGGTGTTTGCAACACCTCCCAAGTTAGCATCCTCTTGCCATTAATGAACGCGCTGTTAGTGGTTCCCCTCCCACCTCATCATTAATAAAGAGTCAGGGAAACTGGGCCCATCACCAGTGCACAAAACACCCCACTAAACACCTCCCACCCAATTGCAACACAACCATCTATCATCTCCCTTTGTTTACAATCCTCTCCACTGTTTCTAATCCGTGTGGCAGCGCTTACATCCCAGCCAGCTTGCAGTCCGTTCACCAGGACAGCAGAGCCCTGCACTTTCCAGCTGTATTGGAGACAGTGGGAGACACTTTGTGCAATGGAAGTGGAATTTGGTGAGAAGGAAGGGGTTTGATGAAGCAAAAATACCAAAGCTTTGGGTCTGATTTTTTTTTTAAGATGTGTATAAGAGACAGTCATAGTCCAACTCTCACATCCATACATGACCACAGGAAAAACCATAGCCTTGACTAGACGGACCTTAGTCGGCAAAGTAATGTCTCTGCTTTTGAAAATGCTATCTAGGTTGGACATAACTTTTCTTCCAAGGAGTAAGCGTCTTCTAATTTCATGGCTGCAGTCACCATCAGCAGTGATTTTGGAGCCCCAAAAAATAAAGTCTGGCACTGTTTCCACTGTTTCCCCATCTATTTCCCATGAAGTGATGGGACCAGATGCCATGATCTTCGTTTTCTGAATGTTGAGCTTTAAGCCAACTTTTTCGCTCTCCTCTTTCACTTTCATCAAGAGGCTTTTTAGCTCTAAGTTATATAATTATTTTCTTCTTTTGGCAGAAAGAAACTGTGGCATGATTCTTCTCTAAGATGTCTCAGCCTAAAAACGGGGAGGGGTGGAGGAAATAAGAAGAAAAAGCTGTGTATCTCTCAAACATTCTAAACAAAAGGGATTGGTTCAGAGACAGGAACTTCTTGAGGTTCATTAGAGATCCCCACAATTGAACTGCTTTAGTCCTCTGAAGAAAGGATGCTCTTAATCAAAGGGAAGATTTGGAAAATTCTGTAGTTTCTTCAGCCCTGTCATTGAGAATTAGGAGAACTTGTAAAGGCTAATTTGAGGACTGAAGATGCTTAAAACAATCTCTTTTTCAGTATTCTGTATCTTTATAATAATAATAGAATCAAGTAGGGTTTTGGTTTTACCTATGGCCTTCATTGGTGGGAGTTGATGGTTAAGAATTTTAGTGACCCTCTTTTTAGGTGACTAATCTACAGTGCAAGAGAGATGATTTGCCAGACCAACTATACCTGGAGTGGGCATTTTTCCCCCCTTTCCATCTTAGTCATTTTAGTAGAAGGGAAATGTTTTATTTTAGCCTATTAATAATCATAAAGTTAAAGGGGAATCAAAGAGGTTTATTCCCCTTGGTAGAATCAACATTAAAATAGACAAGACCTTTTTTTTTAAAGCTCTAGGAATTGCTCAATGAAGTTGCCTAACAATTGCCAGAACCTGATTATACAGTAAGTCAGTTGTTTGATCTCCCTGTTATAAATCTAGAACTTTTAGTATTTTCCCAAATAGCAGCTCTCACCCAGTGCTGATCCTAGACTCCACTGACAAGTATGTGAACTACTTAATAGAAGTCAGAGAAGCCAGGTTGATCAGTTTTAATGACTGTATGAAATTCCATAGCAAATCTGTAAGGACCCTGTTTCCTTTGGAGAAATCTTTAATACAGCTCTCAGTTCAGCTCTAGTCCAGGGAGTATATTAAGAGAGATTAACTTAAAAAGAACAATTATGACAAGTCCAGAGGAAAGGGAAATGGAGAGAGTTTCAGGGAAAAGGGGAAGCTTGGTGAGAAAATTGATATTAAGGGAATTAAAGGTATAGTTGAGTTGTAAATGAGTATAAGAGGGAAGGGGGAATTTGGAGCTGGATGCAGAATCTGGCCAAGGGATATATAAATTGTGCCTGAGGTGGATCCTGAGATAGAGAAATAAAGGAAAAAGAGCTTAAGTTGTTATTTTTATCTTTCTTAATTTTTTACTTGCCTGGGTTAATCTTAAAATATTGTTTTGCCTATAAGCAATTATAGGCTCCTGATAACCATTTGGAAGCCCATAAAGCTAATCAAAATCAGTACTTTATCAACTAGCACGACTTGGGAAGCCCATCTCATCATCTAACAGAGACAAATTTCTTTGGGGAAATTTAAAGGGACAGTATGGGATAAAACAAAACTGCATTATAAATACATACTGTAAATACTATTTGAGCAATGTTCAACAAAACAAATAACTACTATTCAATAATTGTAATTCAAAGTTCTGTACAAAATTAATTTTACATTATCATTTATTATGCTAAAAAAAAAGCAACTTGGTACTTGAGGAAGAGTACACATGCTGAGTATTCTCTGGGATTCAGGTTGATGGGAAGAGAAGTTTAGGAATTCTGGAATCAAAGGAGATGTACAGAGATGTGAGTTAACAGAAAATCTGGGATTGGTACACTAAGAAGTAGAGACTGTGCTGAATATAAAGGAAAAAAATGAATCAAAGGCTGGAGGACGATGCTAGAAGCAGGCAAGGGATCAACGGGATATGACATTTCAGGAAGTAACAAACATGTCACAGAAATAAACTGCACAAATAACCTAAGAAGAATGTCAGGAATAAGACACTTTATTACCAAATGACCTCTGCTGCTGCGAAGTCGCTTCAGTCATATCTGACTCTGTGAGGCCGCTTAGACGGCAGCCCACCAGGCTCCCTGGTCCCTGGGATTCTCCAGGCAAGAACACTGGAGTAGGTTGCCATTTCCTTCTTCAATGCATGAAAGTGAAAGGTGAAAGTGAAGTCGCTCAGTCGTGTCCGACTCTTAACGACCACATGGACTGCAGTCCACCAGGCTCCTCTGCCCATGAAATTTTCGAGGCAAGCGTACTGGAGTGGGGTGCCATTGCCTTCTCCTACTTATCTCCATATTCATAGCTTTCTAGTTTAGCACCATCAAATATGTCAACATTCATTGGCCCATGACAGAAACAATGTCTTCCCTTTTCTGTTCAAAAGATATGATTTCACTATTTTCTGACACTGCTTAATTATTATGTCTATGGTAAAAATTAGAGTTTAGTTTTAATATCATTGTAAAACACCAGGTTCTGTCTCATTATGTTAAGATATCATAAAGGCTTAAGTTGTTTTGGTAAGTTGGCCACCTGTTCGGATGCTAAAAAGTTAGTCTTTCCAGCCTCACATGTGTTCATTTTTTTCTTTTGATGTATGCTTCATAGCCATTATATTAATATGATTTGAAACAGACCCTCTGTAAGAAGTCTGTTGAACACACATTTTATACTGCAAATGTTACTCACAGATTTCAAAAATAATTTATATATTTCAAAATACACTTTATCGATACCTTGTAAGAAGTTGACATTAATTAAAGTTTCTTAAAAGGAAGTAATCTTAAATGGAATAATCTAAATATAGAAACTTACAATAAACTCTAGGCTGTAATTAACATTCAGCACTTAAAAATAATAGCAGACGGTGAACACTATCAATTAGCCACATGCCTAATAATAAACTTTTAAAAACGTTTTGTGAATTTCCTTTAGCTAAAGGTATAATAAAGAAAAGATGAGCAGTTAAATAGTTTAACTGGACCTTCAACTATTTTGATAAAAACAATCATATTCTACCATAATTAAAATGTGTTGTTTTATCATTAAACATTTCCTGCTTTTTTTGAACCAGGTGAAAATAAGTTATAGCCACAAACC
>SJYT01007508.1:674577-696556 GCA_006410635.1 Cephalophus harveyi | reverse complement strand
TTCACTTTTATTTGTTTATATAGTAACTAATAATATATATAAAATTGCATTATATGCAAGTATATTTGATTATATAGGCAATTTATTTCTATTCAATATTTGGATTATTAAACCAAGAGATTATTCATTAATAGCTTTATCAAGTGGGCAATCTCATTACACTTAAAATATTTTTTAAGTCTAAGTTAATACATATGCTTAAAAAAATTCCATCCACATAATAACCCTGAAAATACGTAACTATTGGAAAATGCTCAATTAGTCAACAAGTTAAAGAGTAGCCTTTTGTCTTCAATGATAAAAAGTCTTGATGTTAATGATGAGCTGAATGTGGCACACATTCTATATGATTATTAAGGTTTGTACAGGGTGTTTGCTGCCAGAACTGGCATTGTAATTTGCAGAGTCTCTTGTTCATAAAATACAGAATTTCAAAAAAGCAGAGTGAAGACAATTAAGCCAACACAATACCGTTGTGAATGCCAGGCACCTTGTAATCCCACTGGTCACATGCCTGTGAAGCTGGTTCTGCTTGTAGCCCTTTGTTCTTAACTTTTATGCCAGCAACATTGTCATACACTTAGCCAAACGCTGTTCAACAACACACAGAATAAACCCTGAGCTACATAAACGTATCCCACTCACGTGCAGCTATTTCTCCAAGTCCACAGTACCTACCAAGTCCCATGACATGGAACGTGTGAGGAAAAAGTTAGAATGAGAAAGGAGGCTTCATTTCACTTTAAACACTTTACATTTGCAAATTTATCAGAGCATGTGACCCTATAAACCCATTTCCAGAACATCTTCTAGAAGCTTCGCTTGGTTTCCTATAAGTGAAGAATATTGAGGCAAAAATCTTAGAGCTTTATGATAAATCCACAGCTGAGCCTGGACCTAGGCCATGGCCACAAGCCATGATTTTTGTGAACACAGATATTTCCACAGCAGCAAGGGTTTTTTCACTGCCCACTTTGGGGTCACTACTGTTTCCACCTGCTGCTTGAGGAACCCAGTAAGTCAGTCTCGTTCATTGACCTTTTAGGAGCCAGAAGAGAAAAAAAAAAGAGAGAGACATGAAGTCAACACAATGGAATAAGCTTCCCCACCCCATCATTTCCACAGTGTCTCTGGAAATCTTTTGATTTGGGTCCAGGTACCCTGGATGTCCGAATGCCAAGGTCAGCTAAAGGATATAACTCTACAGTCTTGTGTGTGCTTTCATGCTCAATGGTGTCTGACTCTTTCTGAGTCAGACTGCAGCCCACCAGGCTTCTCTGTCTTTGGAATTTCCCAGGCAAGAATACTGGAGTGGGTTGCCATTTCCTCCTCCAAGGATCTTCCCAGCCCAGGGATGGAACCCTAGGCTCCTGCAATTCCTGCACTGGAAGGTGGGCTCTTTACCACTTGAGCTACCTGGGAAGTCAAAGTCTCGTGTAGTCGCTTAAGTATCCTACCTCAGAATTACAGTCTGTATAAACTTTTCTAACCACTTTCCAGGTGTTTGTCATAGGACTTTTCAACGTTTGACATTGAACCTCAGAGGTGGCAGTGAGCATGGACCTACAGGACTGATGGTTTCCCTCAGAAGACATCGGCCCTTCCTTTAAACTTCCATCAGGTCTCAGCCAAATTTGGCATCTCTGATATCACGGAGCCCAGGAGGGGGCACTTCTTGTAGACATCCCAAAAAGCCCTATCTCCCCAAACTTTACCCCCGACATACCCACACACCTCTTTATACCCTCTCACCAAAAGACTGACTCACAGGTGAAGGTTTTGTAATTTGCTCTTTCTTGTAAAATCTCAGTGAATCATACTGAGTTCATGTTTATCAGATCTGTGATATGCATCTGACATAAACATCAACGAGATCACATTATTCAGACAGCCACACTGCTAACAACCAATAAAGTGTTTCTGAAACTGGTTAGAATGAAACTATTCCCAGAGGTGCTCCAGTGACCCAGTTTGACCTCCTAAATGCCCCTGGCAATGGCTTCCTCTGTAATTTTCATTTGAATGAGATCAGATTTTTCAAAATACTCAAGAAACCCTCCTTTTAACTCGACAAGAGAAAACAATAAAATCTTTGGCCACAACTTATAAAGCATATAATTAAATATCTATTAAGTCTTATCAGGTTGCTATGCTGAACTAACTGCAATGACTTTATTGGTCCCTAAATTGCTGGTTTCTCCCTCTTTCTGCCATTCATCATTACCCTTTGTCACCTTATTTGTTCTAGCCAATTTAGTTCATTGATTTTCATTGTAAAGGCTAGAATACTGCCAGCAATTTGGGACTTTCACAAGTTAGGCCAATACATGTTAACTGGTATCACCATCAGCTTTATAGTTGAGAATATAAGATACAATCTTTTTCTTCTGGACATGTCTGTTAAGGAAGAGGCTAGATAAGCAAACAAAAGGAGACTGAGGCCCATACTTTCCAAATAAGTTTGCACTCTGAAAATGTGCTATTTTATTTGCAAAGGACTTGGAAACATGACTTTAATTTTAGTATTAAGCCAGCATTCAACCAACAGTCTTTGAGCATCTGCTAAGAACCAGGTCTTTTGGCCAGAAGTAGTTGACATTACTTTGGTGCTGATCACTAAATCAGATTTTTAAAAATATAAGTGCTCAAATGTAGGTTTATATACAACCTTTTGTTGTTGCTTAGTCACTAAGTTGTGTCTGATTCTTTTGTGACCCATGGACTGTAGCCTACCAGGCTTCTCTGTCCATCTTTCCAACTCAGGGGTTGAACACATGTCTCCTATATGGTAGACGGATTATTTACCATTGAGACACTAGAGAAATCCCTTGCTTTTCTTTACTCAACATTTATTCACCCAGTCATATAGTGGTCCAGCCAGGTGTTTACCACACCAGCTTTGTGCCAGAAACTGTGCTGTGTTGTAGATGGCTCTCAGCTAAGAAACAGACCCTGCTTAGGAAGGTCACAGGCTATTTAGAAAGCAGTTACTCCATGTGAAACACAAAAAAGATTACAATAAAGCATTCTATCTGCCATAAGGAAAGAATGTACAAGGTTCTGTAGAAACCTGAGGAAGTCAAGGATGATTTAAATAGAAGATTTGTTCTAAAGGATGATTTGCAGGACTTCCTGGTTGTTCAGTGGTTAAGACTTTGCCTTCCACCCTGAATATTCATTGGAAAGACTGATGCTGAAGCTGAAGCCCTAGTACTTTGGCCACCTGATGCAAAGAGCTGACACATTGGAAAAGACCCTGATGCTTGGAAAGATTGAGGGCAGGAGGAAATGGGGATGACAGAGGATGGGATGGTTGGATGGCATCACTGACTCAATGGACATGAGTTTGAGCAAACTCTGGGAGATAGTGAAGGACAGGGAAATCTGGCGTGCTGCAGTCCATGGGATTACAAACAGTCGGACATGACTGAGTGGACAACAGCAAGCAAGGGGTGCAGGTTCAAACCCTGGTCAGGGAACTAAGATCCCACAGGCCTTGCAGCCAAAAAAACACAAAATATAAAATAGAAGCAATATTGTAACAAATTCAGTAAAGACTTTTAAAATGTTCCATGTCAAAAATTTTGGGGGGGGGAAAAAAACAGAAGGTTTGCAGAGCAAGTAGAGGGAAAGCAGAGCTTAGGAGTGAGTGGGGGAGCCTGAAAACCAAAATAATGACGGACATGAAAATCCAGAGTCATAAGAAAACGTGTGAATACAAATGAAGAGAATCAGAAGACGGTCAGTCAAACTCAGGCTCAAATCCTGGCTTTTCCACTTACAAGTTAGGCAAGTCACTTTATTCCTCTAAAACTCATTTTCCTCACCTGCAATACAGGGTTATTATGCCCATTCACATGAGTGCTGTGACAATTAAATAAAACAGTATTTTCAATTTCAATCATAGTATCTAAAATATGATAAGTGCTCACAGAGTGTTAATTCACTTATTTTTCCCTCATAAGAGTCAGAAAATCATTGAATAATTTCAATCATAAAGACATGACATCCTACAATCAGGCAGCACTTTCTTAGGATGGTTTTGAAGAAAGGAGTATTTAGGAGAGGATAATTGTCATGAAAGAAAATTAATGTTTGAACATAGAGGAAGGGGTGGAGATTGAAGATATCTGAGGTGGAATGACAGAAGATAATAGTCAAATAAATTGGAAAAATGAGAGAGCAGTGGGATCTCAAAAGACCACGAAGTCAACTGCTTAAAAAACTGGTTTAATGGTGGAAAATATAGGGAGTTGATTCAGAAGATTGACATCATGAGATCAATTTTGGAAAATCTATTTTGAGGCACCTGTGGGATATATATGTGGATTCAATACAAACATAGCCAATGGATGTTTAGAGAGTAAAAAATGATACTTAGGGTTTGCAATTAGAAATGAAATTAAATTTTAAGGTATAAAAATTAAAATAAAATTTAAAAAGTGAAATTCTAAGGTATAGATAGTGTCATCTAGGACAAAGGATTCTGAATAATTTAATTATTTCCAGCTGCCCTAGGTAAGATGGTATTCTCCTTAGGCCAATTATGTTGAACTTACTCTGTGATCCTAGTTGGGTGCCTGGTAAATCAGAAGCACTGATTTAATAAAATGGGTTATATGTGTTGGCTACAGGGAAGCTCACTTCTTTCAGCCCCTTCCTTCCCACACTCACGTCATTCCCAGTCTGTCTCCAACATCTGCTGAGTTAAGAACACTTATCAGCCTTGTTCTGAAGGTGGAGGTCAACGAGCGTGTGCGTGGCTGGCCCTCCCAGCCTTCAGAGTGCTCACAGTGCTGGACACCAGAGAAGCTCTTGTTCTCCAAGGTCCTTTCTCTTTGGATAATGCGCTCTCCTTGCATCCAGGTGAGAGAGCTGAAGGTAGCACCCCTAGAAAGGAATAGCAAGTAAAAAAACTCTGGACTGATGTCACTGCTCCCTCATTCAGTTCTGAGCTTCTTTCTGCCTTCCACTGATGAGCGTGCCTTGGATTGGGAGTCCCTTGCATACACTGTGTAAGAACGGAGCTTTCAGTTTGAGCTCAGGCTGAAATGATAGGTAAAATAGGTATTTTGACTGACTTACATTCCGTTACTGAGGCCAATATAGCCTAAGGAAAGGATAGATCCCTCGGTGAAACCAGAAACTCCCTCTGGGTTGGGGAAAGCCCTGTACATCATAACACATACTTGAACTTGCTTTTTCCTCAATGGGAATTATGTGAAGGAAGATTTCAGATAGTCCTATGGCTATGACCCAACTCCATCCTGTTTTAACCCCAACATCTCCCTTTCCCCAAATGGTTATGGATTGTCTGAACATGAAAGCCATCCAAATTATTCATTTAGATCTTTCCATGTAAAATTTCAGTGGCTACTGCTTATAATTCATATATATGTAAGTTGTATATAGTGAGACACCATGACATCATTCCCCAAGTTCAAGATAGAATTAGTTGGAAAGAATGCTGCAGTTGAGAGTACTATAATCAGATTGCTCTTTTGGACTATGTCAATTATAGCAGCTTCTTCAGGTTCATGTCACAGATCATTATCCTCAGCAAGCTGAACCTGACTTGAAAACAGAAAATCACTTATCTGTATTTTTCAACACTAATTCTGGGACTGTAAGTTGGAATAAAAGGGAATGTTCAGAATTTGGAAACAAATTTTAGCCTTAAAAAAAAAACTGAACATGGCCTATGGTATCACACAGAGTCTCTACTCCCTTTTCTAGAGTTAGAATAAATAGTTCAACCAGGGAGTAACCTAACTTTATACAACAGATTCCTATCATATTCTAATAAGGCTGTCATACCTTTAGGGCTTCTACTCCTTCTCTCTGGAATACTGTTTCTACTCTATGTTCTGCCATCTCCAACTAAGTCAATCAAAGAACTGGAGAACACTGCTAAGGCCCAGTGTTTCAGCCTAACTACTTAATGAATGAAAAACATTCCCTAAATTGATATACAAGAAAAAATACAAAAATAAAATTTTCTCTTGGGTTTTCACTGTTATTTCTAAAATAGTTAACTTCAGAAGCAATGTTGACCTCCATTTTAAATTTAAGCTCTCCTTCAGTATTAGTCAAATGGATAGGAATAATGGTCATGGCTAATTGTTGGTATTAATGGAGTTCTACCACATGCTAAGCATGCTCTAAGTGCCTGAATGCCGCTATCCTCATGGTAACTATAGTTAACCATAGTGTATTGTATATTTGCAAGTAGCTAAGAGAAAGTAGATCTTAAAAGTTCTTATCATAAGAAAAAACTGTAACTATGTGTGGTGATAGATGTTACTTAAAATCATTGTGGTAATCACTTTGCAATAGATATAGATATATATCAAAGCAGTATGTTGTACTCCTAAGACTAATGCAATGTTATATGTCAAATATACCTCAATTAAAAATTTTTTTAATTTAAATGTACCATTTTATTTATATTTAATCATCTGACATATCTGACGTTATCTCCATTTACATAGTGAGGTGCCTGGCAGTTTACAAATCTGATTATTATTGAGCAGTCTGATACTGGAAGTTACACTCTAATTATTTTAAATTATATGTGTGTTTTAAAAGTACCACATATTTCATGTAATTTCACCTTGTTGAGAATTTCTATTGTCTCCTTGAAGTACAAATTACAAACAGCAAAGCAACATTTCATTGATTTAAATAATGATCAAAATCTGGATAGAGGAGGCTTTTAGAAAGAATTCACCTTTTAGATTCTAACAATGCAAGTAGGAAGGCATGAATTTTAATAACCCTCATCACAAATTCTTAAATTTTCTGGTCTCAATATTCCTTTATATTCTTAAAAATAGTGAGAGTCCCAAAGTGCTTCTATTTCTACACATTACACCTATAGCTATTTAGTATCTTAGAAATTAAAACTGAGAAAAGTTTAAAGCCCAAGAATACAGAAGCACATGTTCCATCAGTCACATGGCAGTGGTGTCATTATATCAAACGACCTCTAAAACAGCTTTGATCTTACAAATCCTCTGAAAGGACAACATTTTGAGAACTGTTTACCGAAAATCTATAGTTCTTAGCTGGCTATTCTCCTCAATAAACTTACTGATTTAAAGAGGAAGGGATTCTATACGATTATTATATAGGAAACAGAAATGAAGCTGATCTTGCAATTACCTTTTGGTCTTTCTTTTAGGATACAAATGCCTGACCACAGGGGCTAGTTCAGGATGTGTTACTTCACTGCCAAACGTCAGTGACTGCACTGACTACTGAAGTTCTACTCAGTGACTGTTCACAAAAAGGCTTCATCAATCATACTCAAGAGGCGCGGTAACAGAATAAACAATGATCTCTCTGAGTGTGCCCTCCGCAGGCACCAGGGCTATCTCTGAGTCAGGGCTGGATTTAGAAGCCCGAATACAGGGAGTGTTCATGCCTGGTTCTATTTAATGAAGTCAGGGATGACAAAAGCCAGAGAAACAAGCCACAGTCAGCCAAATAGGGTTGAGAACCAGATGATAGGAGGAAGGAAGTTAAAACTTAAGTCTAAGACTATGTCACTCATAGTGAAGTGAGTGAAGTCACTCAGTCGTGTCCAACTCTTTGCGACCCCGTGGTCTATAGCCCACCAAGCTCCTCTGTCCATGGGATTCTCCAGGCAAGAGTACTGGAGTGGGTTGCCATTTCCTTCTCCAGGGGATCTTCCTGACCCAGGGATCAAACCCAGGTCTCCCACATTGCAGGCAGATGCTTTAACCTCTGAGCCACCAGGGAAACCCATACCTCAACAGTAATAATAATAAACTAAGAGATGATCTAAAGGCAACATTAGATTTAGGGAAACAAAGCAAAAGTTTGAATTATTTAAAAATATAGTCAGAGGAGGAGCTAGGGTGATAATAATTGTCATGTATTCATGGAGGAATTTTATCAGTCAAAGGCACACATGTGGGTATGACAGACTAGCTGGAGGGTAGAGTTGGTTCCATGATGTTAAAAGTGAATAACTGACTTGGAAGAATGCTAAGATCTCATCTTGTTAAGCAAACAAAAAGCAAAGCAAAATCCTTGATTCAATGACTATTTTTACTTTGATCAATCACTTTGCCACTTAATCTTTTTTTAGAAAAGTCAAAATATTTTTACTTCTAAACCAGGTACATGAAGGGCTATCAGAGTACAACAAAAAAAGGTTTCATTTTAAAATTGTCATCCTTTTGCTTTTCATCAATTTCAGGCACACACGTGCGCACACACACACACACACACACACACACACACAGAGTCATAGAATGAGTAATGGCTAACATTCCAAAAGCATGGGTTTTTATATCAAGATAAATCCAGTAATCAACATCAGAAGTCTGTAATTTCTAAATTGGGTCACTTCATTATATTCTTTTTTTTTTTTTTTACATTTATGTAAGTTTAGCTTATGAAACAGTAGTATGAAAAAAAAATTAAAAGAATGAAATGGATGCTCCCCAAGTTCCATTCCCAACTCCCAACAAATGCACACAAATAAACATCCTGTTCTTCCTCGGGTGCTCACCTTTAGATGGATGAACCTCTGCAGACAAGATGTATGTGACACATGACCTTTATGAAACAGCAGAGGAGTCATTGTATCAACAATCCGCGACTCTTCAAACAGCAGCAAACATGTTGACTAGATGTTCATCATTCCCAAGGGCCGCATTAGACAGTTTTCTGGAGGTCAGAGACAAATAATCAAACATATGCCACAATTTTACATTAAAGATTTTACTGAAGCCACCCAGAGGAAGCAATTCACTACGGAGCATGTTTTTCCTTCTTCGTTGGGATTTCTTTAAAGATAAAATTAGACAAACATTTTGAAGAGGCCAAATAGGAATGAAAAGAAACTTCCCAGGTAGTGTCAGGTAGCAGTCTTTCCATCACTGAGACAAGGAATATCTCTGATGGAGGACACGGTGCTTTGAAGAACCAACAGAAGAAACCCTCCTTACGTTCTTCAGAACATGTAGCTGAGTTGGTTCCTGAATCCAGTCTCTTTGCCCAGATAAGAAATTACATTCTTCCTGTTTTTATTATGAAAGTTTCCCTTGCTTCTTGATAGAGTCCATAATAAATAATTTTTAAAAACAGGTCAAATTTTGTGTCATCTAAAAACTCTACCAGCCAAACATCCTGAAGGTTAAATAACAGTCCACAAGAGGACCCTCGGCCTTTGACAGTTCTTTGAGCTCTGCCCTCGTATATGCAAGTTTTTGCCTTACATTAACTCCTTCTAGTCCAAGGAGAAGGTTTAAAAAAATACTAATGAGTAAAGAGAAAAAAGGTAAATCTAACCTGAAAAGTTCTGAGTTCAGAAACAGCTTCAAGAGGTAAGAAATATTTTTAAAAAGTCAGTGGGGGTGGGGGAGAGGAGAGAGAGGCGGGAGAGGGTGAGATAAATGGAGACAGTAACATGAAAGCATACACACTATCATACGTAAAATAGTTAGCCAACAGGAATTTGCTGTATGACTCAGGGAACTCAAACCAGAGCTTTGTAACAACCTACAAGGGTAGGAAACGGTGGGAGGTGCGAGGGAAGTTCAAGAGGGAGGGGACCTATGTATCCGTTCAGTTCAGTTCAGTTGCTCAGTTGTGTCTGACTCTTTGTGACCCCATGAATCGCAGCACGCCAGGCCTCCCTGTCCATCACCAACTCCCGGAGTTCACTCAGATTCACGTCCATCAAGTCTGTGATGCCATCCAGCCATCTCATCCTCTGTCGTCCCCTTCTCCTCCTGCCCCCAATCCCTCCCAGCATCAGAGTCTTTTCCAATGAGTCAACTCTTCCCATGAGGTGGCCAGAGTACTGGAGTTTCAGCTTTAGCATCATTCCTTCCAAAGAAATCCCAGGGCTGATCTGGAGAAGACTCTTGAGAGTCCCTTGGACTCCAAAGAGATCCAACCATTCTGAAGAAGACATATATATAGGTATGGCTAATTCATGTCGATGTATGGCAGAAATCAAGCCAATATTGTAAAGCAATCATCAATCAAAAATAAATAAATATAATTTAAAATTTTTTTAAAAATCGGTGGTTAAGAATCTGCCTTGCAATGCAACACAGGTTTGATCCTGGTCAGGGAACTAAGAACCCAGATGCTGCAGAGCAACTCAGCTCTCATGCCACAGCTACTGAGCCTGCGTGCTGCAACTAAGACTCAAATAAACTAATAAACTAAGCCAAAAATAAATTTTAAAAAATATATCTACCCCAAACTCTGTTGCCATGTCCTTTGGTAAAGGCATTAAAATATGCAGAATAGCAGAACAACAGATGCTATGGATATCTTCTTTGCAGAAGGGCCCAAAAGTGCCAGTGGTATCTCTGCTCTGAGATGACCAGAGAAAGCATGTGTAGCGATGATAACCTTGGCCAAGACTACTTAGAAAGGATACCTTGGGACCCTGCTGCCTGCGGACACTTATCTCTCCTTCCATTCTTGTCCTAATGTTGAAACTTTAACATTAAGAAGTTACATTAAGTAACACTAAGAAGAAACTTCTTAAACTTCAGACCTCTGTTTGTTATCAAGGTAGAAGCTGGTTTTCTATTCAAGTTTGCCTCATGCTTAACAAGACAATTTCAGAGTGACTTGAAAAGGCAGAGGCAACCCTAATGATGTTAAGGTTCCAGAAACATCACTATAAACACCGGTGAAGGAGAAAGACATTTGGAATTAATGTGACAAAAATATTCTATTTCTGTTGTGGCTAGAGCCATTGAATGACAGTTCAGTCTTTTTGAAAAATTTGCTATTCACCAAGGTCACCTTCAGACAGAGAGTCTATTGCTGTTTCCCATGATTGTTTCAGATAATTGCAGCTGTGTAAAATGAGAAAGCTATTTCAAACTAGGTGTTCAATGGATGATTATTGTTGGTAACATACATTTATAATCAGGTAGGGAAGTGATAAAGAAAGATAGGTGATGACCTGAATCAATAAAAATACTGGACTGCTACTCAACCAAGGCTTAAATTTCAGCTATTTCTTAGGACACTCTGTTCCTATGAAATACCCCAAAATGTGTGAATTCCCTCATATCTTTAAAATATCAGAATAGTTTCATTAACCACAGATAAAACCTCTCTTGGCCTCAGCATTCCACATGAGCTTCCCTTTCATTGTTTCACTCCTTTTACACACACACACACACAATAATGCAAAAGAACTGTGCACACAGTCTGTCTCCTCTTCTTCATCTTGCATTTCCTTCTCAGCACATACTGACCTGGGCTTCAGCCACAAACCCCACTGAAATGGTTCTTATAAAGATTCTCAACAGCCCTAGGTTGCCAAATTAGAGAATACTTGTCTTCCTACTACGTACTTCCAGCAGTATCTGGTAAAGATGGCCATTTCTCCCTCTCTGGGGCCCTCTCTGTTCAAGACTTCAGTGTCACTCCACTTTCTGGCTTTCCCACTGCCCCTCTGGCCACTCCTTCTCAGGTTCCTCGGTTGACTTTTCCCCTTTACAAAATTCCACAAATAGCATCCCTCAGCATTCATTCCTAAGCCCTCTCACTTTTCCTTTATCTACAGTCTCTGATTCAGGCCAGGTGGCACTAGTGGTAAAGAACCCGCCTGCCAATGCAGGAGACGAAAGAGATGTGGGTTTGATCCCTGGGTTGGGAAGATGCCCTGGAGGAGGGCATGACAACCCACTCCAGTGTTCTTGCCTGGAGAATCCCAGGGATGGCAGAGCCTGGTGGGCTGCCATCTATGGGATCGCACAGAGTCGGACACGACTGAAGTGACTTAGCAGCAGCAGCAGAGGAAGTAATCATGTTTAACTTGTTCTCATGGAATACACATAGAAGGTCTGTAGTGCCTGGCATAGCATAGGCAATCAGTAAACAGTCACTTAACTCTTTAAGATTTAAACTCATGTAGCATAATCATAAAGCATTAAGATTTTATACTAAATTGAACACATTTCTGTTCTTTTTCCTTTTTTGTGTGACTGCTTTAATATCTTATTAGTTGGAAAGCATAAAAATTCAAACTTGTTGGGCTATATGACTTAATTACATGATAAACAGATACAAAATCATCACAGATCCCTCCATCTAACTCCTATGTGGCTTTAGGAAAATAGAAGAATGGAGGATAAAGTGGTTTTGTATCACATAGATGATCAATACTGAATCAAGAATCACTGATAGTTACACTACATAGGGGTACTTATCCTATAAGCTATTTGATACTAAACTCTCCAAAATGTAGGCTAAATAAATGATGCCTGTCCTTTCAGATGTTTGAAATAAACCTATAGATATTATATATTATATATACACAGACTCAGAATATAAGACAAGTAATAGAATCAAAGGTATTCAGAATATTTAGTGAAACAGCAAGTGAGGAGACTGTGAGGGGGAAAGTTAATTCTCTTCTTTGTTTTTACGTAAGATAGAGAATTCCAGGTGCTGGATGATAATGAAAAAGAACAATTTTATTAAGAAGAATGAAACATTGTAGAATAAATGTATAACCATCCAGAAGTCTTGATCAGAGGAAGGACCAGACACTGTAGTTAAATAACTACTACTGCCAGAAAAAAAGAGGGCAGTACTGAAAAGTGAATAATTCAGTGAGACCAAGTAAAGAGCATGAGTCCAGAGGATGAAAAATTTTCTCTGATCTGTATGGCATAATAATCTGTTATACAGTTAATACCTTAAAGGACATTTCCATCAGCCTGCAGCTCTCTCTCCCTGCTTTTTAGATACAGTGATATCTCCTATGTCAAGACCATAGCTCCAGTCTACCAGATTGATGCTAGCTCAATATTCAGAAAACTAAGATCATGGCATCTGGTCCCATCACTTCATGGGAAATAGATGGGGAAACAGTGGAAACAGTGTCAGACTTTACTTTTCAGGGCTGCAAAATCACTGCTGATGGTGATTGCAGCCATGAAATTAAAAGAAGCTTACTCCTTGGAAGGAAAGTTATGACCAACCTAGATAGCATATTCAAAAGCAGAGACATTACTTTGCCGACTAAGGTCCGTCTAGTCAAGGCTATGGTTTTTCCAGTAGTCATGTATGGATGTGAGAGTTGGACTGTGAAGAAAGCTGAGCGCCAAAGAATTGATGCTTTTGAATTGTGGTGTTGGAGAAGACTCTTGGACTGCAAGGAGATCCAACCAGTCCATCCTAAAGGAGATCAGTCCTGGTTGTTCTTTGGAAGGAATGATGCTAAAGCTGAAACTCCATACTTTGGCCACCTCATGCGAAGAGTTGACTCATTGGAAAAGACTCTGATGCTGGGAGGGATTGGGGGCAGGAGGAGAAGGGGACAACAGAGGATAAGATGGCTGGATGGCATCACCAACTCGGTGGACTCTGGAAGTTGGTGATGGACAGGGAGGTCTGGCATGCTGCAATTCATGGGGTTGCAGAGTCGGACACAACTGAGTGACTGGACTGAACTGAACTGATAGGCATACCTAGGACCTACACATCTAACAAGAGAGTTGTCAGGCCATAAATCTATGCAGCTTCAATACCACTGCCCACTTATCTGCTCAGAGCCCCTCTCCATACTTGTTTTGATGTGATTTTATTCACCTGGAGTTAAGACATATAGCAGAATAAGTGAAAAAGCTTAAGGTATCAAAAAGAAAATACAGAGAGAATAGGATAATTAGTCCCGATTACTATCAACACTAAATTATTAATAACCTCAAATTACCATTGCATTGGCAACTGTCATTTGATGCTTCTGTGTGGCCAGACTACATATTCTATACCATGACAGCAATTACATGGTATTTCCAGTAGCTCAAAACAGAAACAAGAAATACACAACTGGAAAATGTTATATGCTTATTATTTCTGGAGAGTTAGAATTTCCAGTAACCTTATAATTTGTATTAAAAGTACCAGGGAAAAATGATACAGGCATAATAAATATCTTATTCTCTCTTAGGAAACAGTCTAAAAACAACCTCCAAAAAAAAAAAACAACCCTAGTCTCTTATGGGACAGCTGTAATAGCTACTCAGTGATTCCAAATTTTTTCTTTTAGTTTCAGTTCAGTTCAGTCTCTCAGTTGTGTCCGACGCTTTGTGACCTCATGAATCACAGCACGCCAGACCTCCCTGTCCATCACCAACTCCCAGAGTCCACCCAAACCCATGTCCATTGAGTCAGTGGTGCCATCCAGCCATCTTATCCTCTGTTGTCCCCTTCTCCTCCTGCCCCAAATCCCTCCCAGCATCAGAGTCTTTTCCAACGAGTCAACTCTTCACATGAGGTGGCCAAAGTATTGGAGTTTCAGCTTTAGCATCATTCCTTCCAAAGAACACCCAGGACTGATCTCCTTTAGGATGGACTGGTTGGATTCAGTTGCTCAGTCATGTCCGACTCTTTGTGACCCCATGAATTGCAGCATGCCAGGCCTCCCTGTCCATCACTAACTCTGGGGTTCGCTCAAACTCATGTCCATCGAGTCAGTGATGCCATCCAGCCATCTCATCCCCTGTCCCCTTCTCCTCCTGCCCCCAATCCCTCCCAGCTTCAGAGTCTTTTCCAATGAGTCAACTCTTCGCATGATGTGGCCAAAGTATTGGAGTTTCAGCTTTAGCATCATTCCTTCCAAAGAACACCCAGGACTGATCTCCTTTAGGATGGACTGGTTGGATCTCCTTGCAGTCCAAGGGACTCTCAAGAGTCTTCTCCAACACCACAGTTCAAAAGCATCAATTCTTCGGTGCTCAGCTTTCTTCACAGTCCAACTCTCACATCCATACATGACTGCTGGAAAAACCATAGTCTTGACTAGATAGGCCTTTAAAGTAATGTCTCTGCTTTTTAATATGCTGTCTAGGTTGGTCATAGTGAAGGGAAGTCACTCAGTCATGCCCTACTCTTTGCGACGCCATGGACTGTAGCCTACCAGCCTCCTCTCTCCATGGGATTTTCCAGGCAATAGTACTGGAATGGATTGCCATTTCCTTCTTCAGGGGATCTTCCCAACCCAGGGACTGAACCCGGGTCTCCTGCATTGTAGACAGACACTTTACCATCTGAGCCACCTCAAGCCAAGTCTACAAACAGTAAATGCTGGAGAAGGTACAGAGAAAAGGGAATCCTCTTACACTGTTGGTGGGAATGCAAACTGGTATAGCAACTATGGAGAACAGCATGGAGATTCCTTAAAAAACTGGAAATAGAACTGCCATATGACCCAGCAATCCCACTGCTGGGCATCACACTGAGGAAACCAGAATTAAAAAAGACATGTGTACTCCAATGTTCATCGCAGCACTGTTTGTAATAGCCAGGACATGGAAGCAATCTAGATGTCCGTTGGCAGATGAGTGGATAAGAAAGCCGTGGTGCATATGCACAATGGAATATTACTTGGCCACTAAAAAGAATGTGTTAGAATTCGTTCTAAAGAGGTGAATGAAACTGGAGCTTATACAGAGTGAAGTAAGTCAGAAAGTAAAACACCAATGCAGTATATTAGGGCATATATATGGAATTTAGAAATATGGTAACAATGACCCTATATGTGAGACAGCAAAAGAGACACAGCTATAAAGAAGACTTTTGGACTCTGTGGGAGAAGGCAAGGGTGGAATGATTTGAGAGAATAGCATTGAATCATGTATATTACCATACATGAAACAGATCACCAGTCCAAGTTTGATGCATTAAACAGGGCACTCAAAGCTGGTGCACTGGGACAACCCTGAGGGATGGGATGGGGAGAGAGGTGGGAGGGGGGTTCAGAATGGGGGACACAGGTACACCCAAGGCTGATTCATGTCAATGTATGACAAAAACCACTACAATATTGTAAAGTAATTAGCTTCCAATTAAATTAATAAATCAATTTTTAAAAAACACAGGTGTTGGGATGCCAACCATCCACACAGTCAAAAATCCATGTATAATTTATAGGTGGCCCTGTCTATATTCAACCTCTCAATCCCAGTTGAATCCAGGGATTCAACCAACATTGGATTATGGAGTATTTACCATTAAAAAAATCTGCACATAAGGGGACAAGTGCAGTTCAAATCTGTGTTGTTCAAGGGCCAGTTGTACTAAGTGAATGTTGGAGGGAGGCAGGGATAATATATGAGCAAATAAATGAATTTTTTGATCCAAATTTTTGTAATTAATAAACATATCAACTACACACCTCTTGTCAGAGATTCACTTTTTAAAAAATCAAGACATTAGTGATAAAGACCTATTAGCAAAATGGCAGAAGGGATTCTGGGGTCCTGGGAGAAAGTTGAAAATGGATATAATTGCTAATAATCCAGACAAGATATTTTGTAGTGGTCAAGTTAGAGCAGAAACCTACTAGGTTCACAACTCCTCATCGAGTGCTGAGAGGCAACAATTCAAATTTTCCAGAATTCATGATCAAGGCTGGGGTCCAGCAGACATTTTCTGTATAGGGCCAGAGAGTAAATATTCTCACTTTGCAGGCCAGCTGCCCCCATTGCAACCACTCAACTCTGTTATAGAGCAAAAGCAGCCATAGATGATACGTAAGCAAATGGGTGTGACTGCATTCCAGTAAAACTGTTTGCGGACATTGGTATTTGAATATCACATCGTTTTCACATGTCATGAAATATTATTGCCCTTTTGTTTCTTAAATAAGTGAGTCACAGGGGACTTTTAAGGAGGTGAAGCTATTCTGTACAAGACTGTAATGGTACCTTTGTCAAGCTCTTAGAATGTACAACACAAAGAATGTAAACTGTGAGCTAGAGTGAATAATGAAGTGTCAATATTGGCTTACTAATTTTAACAAATAAAACACACTAAGGCAAGATATGAATAGGGGAAATTGTGTGCCAGAGATCACAAGCTGGGGGAGGTAGGTACATGGAACTCTATGTACTATTCATTTTGTAAATCCAAAACTACACTAAATGTGTGTGTGTGTGTGTGTGTGTATCATGTGAAGGCTGTTTTGTGAGGCCCAGGTAACATGCCGTCCATGGGGTCTCACAGAGTCGGACACGACTGAAGCGACTTAGCAGCAGCAGCAGCAGCAGGTAGCATGGTGATTTATTTGGGCCCAGCAGTGACGGGAGTAGTCTGGCAGGTAGTCAGGGACACCACTCACTCTGGTCTTCACGGGGATGACTCAGGGTCCTGGCCTGCCCATTGTCTTCTCACAGAGCAGTAATCAAGGTTTTCTGCAGAAATCAGCAGATAGGATCAGAAGTCTCCAGATTTTTTAAATGCTGTGGAATAACTTTATGTGTTTACTCCAGAGACTGATCCTAATACAAGGGAAGAGAAACAAGGGTAAGAAGGGAACTAGGGCTATTAAAGAAGGAAAAAGGAGCAAACACCCAGATCGAGCTCTGTTCACCTGCTTTTCTGGCTCTCACTCCACATTCTCTAAATCGGGGCCTCTGAGAAGCAGCAGAAACACACTTCTTTGTCCCTTCTCTGCCATCAGAGGCTGAGTATGACTTGAAGGTGAAGTTCAGACAAATACACAGGCCATTGTGCTCTCAGAATGCAGAAAGGAACTCAAGACTTCAGTTGAAGTGGTTTCCTTCCTTAGATCAGTGCAGATTTAACAAGAGCTTACCACATTTCAGGCTCTGTGCTGGGCAAAGCTGAGAGAAACAAGCAGAATTGTGTGTCCCTGTCATCAGGGAACTTATGAAGTAACATATTTAGACCCTAGGAAACCATCTTTATTCCCTCTTGGGAGAAATCAATTTGCTGCCACCATGCTTTAGTGTGTCAAGATAAACACAATTCTGATGGAAACTCCCCTCAAGTTCCTACTCCAAGCTATCACCCCAGGACCAGCCTCTGCTCCTGAGCTGTCCATATGGTAGCAACTAGCCACACAAGGCCACTGAGCATTCAAAATATGCCTTGGATATTGGAGAAACTGACTTTTTTAACTTTAATTTTCATGTAATAGCTGATACTCAATCCAGGCCCTGGTGACTTAGCAGTACAGAATCTGCCTGCCAATGCAGGAGATGCGGGTTTGATCCCTCGGTCAGGAAGATCCCCTGAAGGAGGAAATGGCAATACATTCTAGTATTCTTGTCTGGAGAATCCCATGGACAGAGGAGCCTGACGGGCTATAGTCCAGGGGGTCACAAAGAGTCAGACACGACTTAGCAACTANGTACAGAATCTGCCTGCCAATGCAGGAGATGCGGGTTTGATCCCTCGGTCAGGAAGATCCCCTGAAGGAGGAAATGGCAATACATTCTAGTATTCTTGTCTGGAGAATCCCATGGACAGAGGAGCCTGACGGGCTATAGTCCAGGGGGTCACAAAGAGTCAGACACGACTTAGCAACTAAACACCATACACTCAATCCAGTTATTCGGTAACATTTAGGTGTCTTTAAGTATGTGAATTGACTTTTTTTAATATAAATTTATTTATCTTAATTGGAAGCTAGTTACTTTACAATATTGTATTGGTTTTGCCATATATCAACATGAATCTGCCACACGTGTACACCTGTTCCCCATTCTGAACCCACCTCCCACTTTCCTCCCCAGACCATCCCTCTGGGTCATCCCAGTGCACCGGCCCCAAGCATCCTGTATCATGCATCAAACCTGGACCAGTGATTCGTTTCACATATGATATTGTACATATTTCAATGACATTCTTCCAAATCCTCCCACTCTCGCCCTCTCCTACAGAGTCCATAAGACTGTTCTGTACATCTGTGTCTCTTTTGTTGTCTCTCATACAAAGTTATTGTTCAGTTCAGTTCAGTCGCTCAGTCGTGTCTGACTCTTTGTGACCCCATGAATCACAGCACGCCAGGCCTCCCTGTCTCCCTTCTCCTCCTGCCCCCAATCCCTCCTAGCATCAAAGTCTTTTCCAGTGAGTCAACTCTTCACATGAGTTACCATCTTTCTAAATTCTATATGTATGCATTAGTATACTGGATTGGTGTTTTTCTTTCTGGCTTACTTCACTCTGTATAATCGGCTCCAGTTTCATCCACCTCTTTAGAAATGATTCAAAAGTATCCTTTTTAATGGCTGAGTAATACTGCATTGTGTATGTGTACCACAACTTTCTTATCCATTCATCTGCTGATGGACATCTAGGTTGCTTCCATGTCCTGACTATTATAAACAGTGCTGTGATGAACATTGGGGTACACATGTCTCTTTCATGAATTGACTTTTTAACCATAAAATTTATAAAATCTAAATACAAGGAGATCAAACCAGTCAGTCCTAAAGGAAATCAACACTGAATATTCATTGGAAGGACTGATGCTGAAGTTGAAGCTCCAGGACTTTGGCCACTTGATGCAAACAGCTGACTCATTGAAAGAGACCAGTGCTGGGAAAGATTGAGGGCAGGAGGAGAAGGGGACGAGAGAGGATCAGATGGTTGGATGGCATCACTGACTCAATGGACATGAGTTTGAGTAAACTCTGGGAGTTGGCGATTGACAAGGAAGCCTGGGGTGCTGCAGTCCATCGCATTGCAAAGAGTTGGACATGACTTAGTGACTGAACAACAACAAAATACAGGTCAAAGGTTTCCCATGAAGATTTAACATTCAAATCAAAATGTGCCATAAGTAAAAATGTACACTGGAATTCAGACTCAGTATGAAAAAAACTGTTAAGTAGTTTATTAATTTGTCATTGATTACATGTTGATGTCATTGTTTGATATATTAGAATAAATAAAGCAGATTACTTAAATTAATTTCACATTAGCTTGCATTATATTTCTAGTGTACAGCACTGCTCTAGAATTATTACAGTTTCCTAGTTGATCTTCAACCTCCAGTGACTCCTTCATCTGACGAAGTTTGCTCCTTCATCTCTCTGTACTAGAAAGTTCCTATTCAAGTTCTCTTTTTCACATTGTCTTTTTCCATTTAGTGCCTCCCTTACAGTTACCTGTCATAACAAATTATCATTTCTAAGACTGTAGTCAGGACTCCCAACAGTGTCCCAGCTCCACAGAGCCCACACCTCCCCATGGACTGTACTCTGCAATCTCATATTTACTTCCTACCATGTTGCCTTTGGGGTTTCCCAGGTGGTGCTATTGGTAGAGAACCTGACCACCAATGCAAGAGATGAAGGTTCAATCCCTGGGTTGGGAGGATCCCCTGGAGAAGAAATTGGCAACCCACTCCAGTATTGATTGAGGGGCCTGGTGGGCTATAGTCCATGGGGTTGCAAAGAATTAGACACAACTGAGTATGCGTGTGCACACACACACAAGGAAGAATGTTGCCTTTGTTTCAGCTAAACAAATGCTCTGCCAAATTTTAGTGTCTTATACGTTTATCCCTTCCCCAAACTCTCCTTTCCTTAAATTCCATCAGTTATCCTCTCTAATCCACAGCTTCCACATCCTTCAAGGTATGTATCAAAAACCAGGTTTTCCAGAAATCATTCCGATAATAACATGAGCCCTGCCCCCTTTCAGTTCAGTTCAGTTCAGTCGCTCAGTCATGTCTGACTCTTTGAGACCCCTTGGACTGCAACAGGCCAGGCCTCCCTGTCCATCACCAACTCCTGAAGCTTACTCAAACTCATGTCAATGATGATTGAGTCTGTGATGCCATCCAACCATCTCATCCTCTGTTATTCCCCTCTCCTCCCACCTTCAATCTTTCCCAGCATCAGGGGCCTTTCAAATGAGTCAGTTCTTCACATCAGGTGGCCAAATAATCACTGCCCCTTTCCCTCATTCTCAATGACTAGGACCTTTAGGTCCGGCTGTAGCACAGTGTCAGTGTATGTGATTGCTGGGCCACAGCTCTTGTGCAAGCTGCTCTGTACCCATTATGGTGTCTCAGGTGGCCAATAGGTGCCTGCAGAACATACTGTGCCTGCTCAGTTTTATATCCCCCAACAACACCTTCTGCAGTACTTAATAAATGTTTGTGAATGAACAGTCGATACTACAATAAACCCTAATGAAAGACATGTCTAGCAGAGAACAGGGCTTTCATGTGTTGATATTGCTGCCTACAGATGTGTTTCATGTGGTGTGAGACCACATCTGGCACATAACCTTTCATGCCATCTGAGAAAGGGACACGCCTTCATCAAAGACTTTCTTTGCCCAAGGTATTTTACAGCCAAGGACCCTCAGTTTTAAAGCAGATGTTTGTACCAACAGAGTGGTTACCTGTCTGAAAGGTTACTTGCTGTTTCTTCACATCAAAAGCAACCCTTTCCAGGTAGGCTTAGTAGTCTTAGTGCTCTCACAATCATTGGGACTTCTCGAGATTTGCTTTTTGATGTAAGTATTGAGCTAATGCATCTTAGAAGAAAAGTTCCCTATAAAATTGAGTCCAGAAACATTCTTCCAACTTTTACTTCTAATGCACACATGGGAAGAATAGATCTTCAAAATTAGGATGGAATAAAGATATTTACAATATTGTAAAGTAATTAGCCTCCAATTAAAATAAATAAATTTAAATTAAAAAAAAAAGTTAGCTGAGAGAATTTGTCACAAGTATACCCACACTACCATGAATGGTAAAGGATGCATCTCAGATTGAGGGAAATACAGCTGAATGGAAACTTGATTCTTCAGAAGAAAAAACACCAGAAATTGTGGGTAAGTGTAAAATATTACATTTTTATCTTCTTATAATTTACTTAAAAGCCAGCTGACTATTTAAGGTGAAAATAATAACATTATAAAGAATGGTTTGTAGTATTATATATATATACAACTAAATGTTATGACAATGATAAAACAAAGGATAGGAGAGTAGGTAAATGGAATAACACAGTTGTAAAATTTATTATACTTGAGGAGTAGAAAGTGTCAGGTATAAAGTAGAAAGTTGGAAAGTGAAGGGTAAGGTATAAAGAAAATGTGAAGGGTTATAATATTGACTTAAACAGCCTTTGACAAGTTAAGGATACATATTGCTATGACTAAAGCAGACACACACACACACACACACACA
>SJYT01007508.1:650984-664170 GCA_006410635.1 Cephalophus harveyi | reverse complement strand
TAGCTAAAATATTTTACATAATTTGCAAGTTATTGTTCATGTTCATTAAATTAGCATTTTTACTTTAACTATGGTGTTATATTATGCTACCAATTTGAAAATGGGGTGAAGTCCTCAAATGTAATTCATTGAAGTATAAAAGCCATGATTTTAAAAAATACTAAAAATAAAACAGTAACAGCAATACTACATTTCAAAATTTATAAATGTAAAGAATAGAAAAGATTCCAGTATAAACGTAGACTGCACCGGCTCTGTACTAGAATAAGTGAATCTCTAAAAGTGATGATTTTCCACAGCAGCTGATAAAGAGAGTTACCTCTGTGAAATATCACCATTGCTATCCAGAAAGTTGATTTAATGATGGGACAATACGCTCATCTCTGGTATCCAGTGCTCTGTCTCTTAAGGAACTTCTCAAATACAAAACCATTTAATGCTCTTGTTCTGTGTTCAAACAAAGCCCAGTGACCTTGTTTTTAAAGAAATTGATTAATTTAGTCATTACAGAAGAGGAATAAAACCTACAGAAGCATGGCTAAAACGTGATCCTCATGACAAAAATAAGTAAATAAGTCAGATATTTTAAAAAGCTTCTAAAACCAGCTCCAATTTTCAGAAAAACAATACTATTTCCTCTGTTGAAGGAGGAACAGAAGAGCTAATGAGAAGGTCCCTGAATCAGAAGATGCTGCTGGCATCAGATCTCATCTGTAGCACACACTGTGGAAGAGCAATGCCAAGCCCATGTGGTATTCTAGCAGAAGTTCTGCTTATGAGTTGGATGAAATACACTGATGTGAAGAGTGTGATTCAGTTATTTCAATGGAAAGTACCCAGAAAGATGTCCTTGCAACTTTTCTATTTTATCATTGAAAGTCAATGTTACAGGAGCAAAATATTTTGTTAATGAAAAATTAATGTAGCAGCACTATTTACAATAGCCCAGATATGGAAGTAACCTAAGTGTCCATCAAGAAAATGTGGTACATATATACAATGCAGTACCACTCAGCCATAAAAAACAGAAATCTTGGCATTTACAGCAGTATGGATAGACTTGGAGAGTATTACATTAAGTGAAATTAGTCAGACAGAGACAAATACTGTATGATGTAACATATGTGTCACATCACCTATGTTACATATGTAACATATGTAAAAATGCAATGAACTAGTGAATATTAAAAAAAGAAGTCGACTCACAGATACAAAGCACAAACTAGTGGTTACCAGTGGGGAGGATGGGAAGAGACAGTCCAGGGGTGATGGAGAGGGAGGTACAAACTATTAGATGTAAGATAGGTTCGAGGATGTATTGTACGACATGGGGAATTTAGCCGATATTTTGTAATAACTATAAATGGAAAGCAACCTTTAATTTTTTGAATATTTAATGAGGAAATATATATAATATTGAGCTCAAAAGCACTGTATGTTTGATGTGTCACTGGGGATACACAGGATAGAACTAGTGAACAGGATATGTGTAAACAAAGGTACACATGGCCACCGAATGGAAAGCATGCTGGGCATGGTTTTAAGTCTGAGCTTCCTCATCACTCAGCAGCATATTGGGGATTTCATGGATAATGAGGAATAGATGTCCAGACTCAGGGCATTGTGGGGTGCCTTCCACCAGCACGTGGTGCATCTTACTCAGAAATTTCTCGTTATGCTCATATCCTTGAATCCACTCTTGGGGCACGTTGATCAGTTGCAAGATGTCCATGGACTCCAAATGCACTGCCCCTACACCTTAGATATCACAGGGGCCACGAGAGGGGTGGAGTTCCACAGGACTGTGGACCACGGGGCCACCGCACCCCACCCCACATATGCGAGTTCAGCAGGTATAAGTGAGTAGATGCTTCATGTCTATGCTACACCCTTTCTCAAAGCCATACTGGAAGGAGGAAAAATAACATCTTACATTGTTTAAAAATTTTTAATTAAGTTAAACAATTAAAAAATGATTAATGTATGAACTCTGATAGTCACCCAACTGATGTTTTCTTTTTCAGTTTTTTTCATTTCTCCGGGAGATGGTGATAAATAGGGAGGCCTGGCGTGCTGTGATTCATGGGGTCGCAGAGAGTCGGACACGACTGAGCGACTGAACTGAACTGAACTGAGGATAATTGTAAAAGGTGTTCAAGTCTCATTTAGTTAGATTTCCTAACAGAAGCGTGTCCCACTTTCTCTCCCTTAGCATCAGCTTGAAGGCCATCAAGCAGAGAAAGTCACATGGCTGTCTCTTATACACATCTAGATGTGTATAAGAGACAGCATCCTCGGTCGTCCCCTTCTCCTCCTGCCCCCAATCCCTCCCAGCATCGGGGTCTTTTCCAATGAGTCAACTCTTTGCATGAGGTGGCCAAAGTACTGGAGTTTCAGCTTTAGCATCATTCCTTCCAAAGAGATCCCAGGGCTGATCTTCTTCATATCTAATCTCTTCTAGACCCATTCCCATAGGTCATTACAGAGCACCAAATAGAGTTCCCTGTGCTATAAGTAGGTTCTTATTTATTTTACATATAGTAGCATATATATGTTAATCTCAGTCTCCCAATTTATCCCTTCCCCACCATTTCCCCTTTGATAATCATAAGTTTGTTTCCTAGGTCTGTGATTCAATTTCTGTTTTGTAAACAGGTTCATTTGTACTTTTTTTTTAGATTCCACATTTAAGCCATATCATATGATATTTGTCATTCTCTGTCTGATGTACTTCATACAGTATGACAATCTCTAGGCCTCCATGTTGCTGCCAATGGCATTACTTAATTCTTTATGGCTGAGTAATAGTTCACTGTGTAGATGTACCACATCTTCTTTATCCATTCCTCTGATGATGGACATTTAGATTGCTTCCATTTCTTGGCTATTGTCAACAGTGCTGCAATGAACATTATACAGTATGACAATCTCTAGGCCTATCCATGTTGCTGCCAATGGCATTACTTCATTCTTTATGGCTGAGTAATAGTTCACTGTGTAGACGTACCACATCTTCTTTATCCATTCCTCTGATGATGGACATTTAGATTGCTTCCATTTCTTGGCTATTGTCAACAGTGCTGCAATGAACATTGGGGTGCATGTATCTTTTCAAACTATGGTTTTCTCTGGGTATATGCCTAGGAGTGGGATTGCTGGATCATATGGTAATTCAATTTTTAGTTTTTTAAGAAGCCTCCATACTGTTCTCCATAGTGGCTGTACCAATTTACACTCCCACCAACGGTATAGGAGGGTTCCCTTTTTTCCACACCCTCTCCAGCATTTATTGCTTGTTGGTTTTTTTGATGATGTCCATTGTAACCAGTGTGAGGTGAGGCAACATTGTAGTTTTGATTTGTGTTTCTCTAATAGAGATACTGAACATCTTCTCATGTGTCTCTTGGCCACCTGTAAGTCTTCTTTGGAGAAACATCTAGATCTTTCACCCATCAAACAGTATTTTGAAATCATCGTTGACAAAGAGGTCTTGTTAGGTATGAACTTGAGCAAATCCCTCAATCTCTTTACCTCAATTTCCTCACCTGTGGACCCAGAATTATGTTTGACTACAAAAGTTTTTTTTTCTATACCCACCAACTAGTACTAGTTTTCCAGAAGTTGTCCAGTCCTTGTCCGTAAGTCCTACAACATCATACTGTTTAGGGAGGTAGCTATGGCCAACAGTTAAGAACAAGGCCCCAGGGTGAGGGAAACCCAGATGAGCCCCTCTACGCCTTGGTTTCCTCATATGTTAAATGGCAACAATGTAGGGAGACCACTTACCACGCAGTACACAAAGTAGCCTGAGGAAAATGATTACTCAGCAGAGTTTGTGCTGCATAGAAAGCACTAACAGATGGAAGTCATTGTTACTGTAGTTGTCGCTAGTATTTATTATTATTATTACTACCACCACTTCTTTTCTGAGTTTAGTTGGCAGTGACAACAGCTTGTAGGAAGAAATTAACTTAGGAGAGGAAGAAAAAGCAAAACTCTATTTACGTATCAAAACATCTTAGAGCAGAAAACAGGTCTTGTTGGGGCATATTCTTTAATACAGAAACTGAGGCAATGAGCTATGGAATTGCAGATCAAGGCTATCCAGTGAGTCAGTAATGGAACCTGGCACCCAGCCCAGAAATGGGTTTCCCCAGAGATCAAATTGCCAACATCTGCTGGATCATGGAAAAAGCAAGAGAGTTCCAGAAAAACATCTACTTCTGCTTTATTCCATTCTGAAGGAGATCAGCCCTGGGATTTCTTTGGAAGGAATGATGCTAAAGCTGAAACTCCAGTACTTTGGCCACCTCATGCGAAGAGTTGACTCATTGGAAAAGACTCTGATGCTGGGAGGGATTGGGGGCAGAAGGAGAAGGGGACGACTGAGGATGAGATGGCTGGATGGCATCACAGACTCGATGGACATGGGTCTGAGTGAACTCCGGGAGATGGTGATAAATAGGGAGGCCTGGCGTGCTGTGATTCATGGGGTCGCAGAGAGTCGGACACGACTGAGCGACTGAACTGAACTGAACTGAGGATAATTATAAAAGGTGTTCAAGTCTCATTTAGTTAGATTTCCTAACAGAAGCGTGTCCCACTTTCTCTCCCTTAGCATCAGCTTGAAGGCCATCAAGCAGAGAAAGTCACATGGACACATGCATTGATGACAGAAGGTACAGGAATAAAGCAAATTTTAAGACTATGAAGACAAAGGATGATAAACCCTCTGAAATAAATTGCTCTTCTTAGAGCTCTCACGGGGCCTCAGAATGTTGATAAATAAGATGAGCCATAACTATTCATCCCACTACAAAAATAGAGGTCATGGAAAACTGCTATGGAATGACCTACTTGCATACAAACAGAAACTGCACCAATCACTGATCACGCACACACTTACTGGAGATTTTTTTCTTTAAATGCTTTGCCCTCATCATCATTTACCTTCAAGATACATAGTAAATGTCCACTACACAATGATTAGATCAGGGACTTCCCTGATGGTCCAGTGGCTAAGACTTTGTGCTCCCAATGCAGGGGGCCTGGGTTTGATTCCTGGTCAGGGAACAAGGAACCAAAATAGCCCTCATACCACAACTAAAAGATTCTGTGTGCTTCAACTGAGACTCAGCACAGCCAAGCAAATAAATATACAAACAGCTTTTTTCAAAAAATACCAGCTAGATCAAACCCATACTGCCTCTCATTGTCATGCCATCATTAAATCTCTAGATCTAGATAATTGAATACAGCTATGTTCCTGCTACCAGACACATTTAAAATTGCAATTAAAATGTAACCTGGTGCATCTAAATCTCTTCTGTCATTTAGTCCCCACATTAATTCCCTCTGATGAGACAATGACCCTTCTCTTCTCACTCAGGCAGTTTGGATGGGAATGATGTGACACTCTTAGCTCAAGGGGAGAATGTGGACTTCCCTGGTGGTCCAGTGGGACCAATGCAGGGAGCATGGATTCAATCTCTGGCCCAGGAAGATCCCACATGCCATGGGGTAACTAAGCCAGTATGCCACAACCATTGAGCCTGCGTGCCACAACTCCCAAGCCATGTGCCCTAGAGCCTGTGCTCCCCAACAGGAGAAGCTGCCTGAAGAGAAGCCTGTGTGCCACAACGAAGAGAAGCCCCCACTCACCACACTAGAGAAAGCCCACCTGCAGCAACAGAGACCCCACACAGTCAAATAAATATGCAGACAACTTTTAAATGGGGGGAGTAGGTGACACAGGACTAGATAATTAGAGCATCATGTTGTTCTGGGCTTAATAATTGGCTCAGAACATGTGACTCAAAGGTCTTAATAAGAACAAAGAGACTTCTTCCTGAAGCTGCAGATGAAGAGGTCGAGATTCTCTTCCACTGGACTTAAACCTGGGAGCATGTAACCCAACCCCACCCAGGGTCTGAGTGTAAAGGCAGAAAGTAGAACACAGAGTGGAAAGACAAAACAAGCCACATCCCGATGATGTTGCTTGGCCCCCTGAATTCAGTAGTGGTCAAAGTCAGCCTAACACCCTCGGATATTTAGTTACGTGGGCCAATAAATCCTCCTTATTAAATGAAGCATATTCAAGTTTGTTTATTTCTACATTTATCACTTAAACTTGGTTAGTGTATTAGTCTTCTCAAGTTGCTAAAAAAGTATCGCATACCAGGTGCTTTAAACAACAGAATTTTATTTTCTCACAGTGGCTGGAGGCTAGAAGTCCAAGAGCAAGGTGCTGGCAGGTTTGGTTTCTTCTGATGCCACTTAGCTGACAAAGGGCCACCTTATCTCCATATCCTCGCACAGTCTTTCCTCCATGTATTTATCCTTGCTGTCTCTCTTTATATGTCCAAATTTCCTCTTCTCATGAGGATGCTAGTTTTGCTGGATTAGGACCAACTCTCATGGTCTCATTTTTAACTTCATCACCTCGTGTGTGTGTGTTTGTGTGTGTGTGTGTGTGTGTGTGTAATAAAGTTTTATTAAAGTATAAAGGAGATAGAGAAAGCTTCTGACATAGGCATCAGAAGGGGATAGAAAGAGTACCCCCTTGCTAGTGTGGGCAATGAATCCAAAGAATCCAAAGAATGTCTGGAGGTTGTAAAGACCTCGCCAAACCTACTCCCATAATTTACATTTTAAGATAACAGAATTAGCCAGAAGGTTTAATCCAGACTTCTTATCAACCTGCCTAGGAAATGACTCTCTCATTCCCCCTTTTTCTTTTAGGAGAATTATGTTGCCAAGGGAAGGGGGAGTCGTTTTCATTCCATAACTAATTCCTGCTGTTTAGGAGCATCCCTAAATTGTTGAGGCAACATATTCTCTTAACCCTCATATTGAGGATCTCTGATCCAGGGGCCCCAAGTAATAGTTGGAGGAGGCTATGGCACTCGTAGGAGCTTGGACAACCATTTGTAACTTAAAAACTTTCACGCGACTAGAAACAAATCCAATTACACAGTTACAGATGCAAGGCAAAATAGTCATTAAAACAAGTTTAAATCAAACTTAAAAGTCATATTATGTTCATAGTTACATCAGTCCATCCTAAGGTTGTTAGATGTCATCAGTTTAAGAAGAGGCATCACATATGATTGTTGTCAAAGGTATTCGCAGACTTGGAGAAAGTCTTTTCCTTGAAGTGGAGATGTTCGCATGGGAAGCTTTCCACTGATGAACAGGGAAGTGCTCCGCAGACCCAGCAGTTAGACTGATAATGAAATGCAGTGTAGGAGTGAGCCCAGGACAGGAAGGCATTGTCTTGAGGATCAAACGGTAGACTCAGGATTTTTGGAGTCAGCAGAAGTAGGCTCACATAGATTATCAGGCCCATCTTTTGGCTCATCCAAACAGTCCCATTACGGAAGCAGATCGGGAAGAAAGTGTCATCACCTCTTTATTTTTTTATTTTTTTACTTTACAATATTGTATTGGTTCTGCCACACATCAACATGAATCCTCCACGGGTGTACACGTGTTCCCCATCCTGAACCCCCCTCCCACCTCCCTCCTCATACCATCCCTCCGAGTCATCCCAGTGCACCAGCCCCAAGCATCCTGTGTCAAACCTGGGCTGGCGATTCCTTTCTTAGATGATATTATACATATTTCAGCGCCATTCCCCCAATCGTCCTTTTTAAAGGCCCTCTCTGCAAGTACATTCTGAAGTACTTGGAGATTAGGGCTTCAACATATGAATTTTAGCAGATACAATTATGCCTATAATCACCAGAAAGAGTGAAAAGGAGACTTCACAGTGCTGATTATTCTGTAACGGATAAAAATATCAAATCCCTATGTCTTATTATTGTTCAGTCACTGAGTCATGTCCGACTCTTTGCAACCCCAGGCACTGCAGCACGCTAGGCTTCCCTGCCCCTCACAATCTCCCGGAGCTTGCTCAAACTCACGTCCATTGAGTCGGTGATGCCATCTAACCATCTCATCCTCTGTCACCCTCTTCTCCTCCTGCCTTCAATCTTTCCCAGCATCAGGGTTTTCTCCAATGAGTCAGCTCTGCTGTATACCTAAAACTAATATAATATTATAAGTCAAGTATACTTCAGAAAAAAAGAGTTCAGAAAAACAAACAAGAAAATTATCAAAGGAACTATATGAAAGGATTTACCAGAGATGAAAGATAAGCATTCTAAACCAAAAACGTTCACCAATTCTACAGCACAATGAAAACAGATTCTCATCTAGACCCTCCATTGTGAAATTTCAAAATGGTAAAGAAAAAGACCCTGTGAGATGTTAGAGTGAAATTATAGGTCACCCACAAGGGAACAAAAATGAAACTGGCATTAGGCTTCTCAGGAATACTGGGAATTAGAAGACAGTGGAGAGGGAAGGGACATAGCTATACCTAAGACTTATTCATGTTGATGTTTGGCAGAAATCAACACAATATTGTAAAGCAATTATCCTTCAATTAAAAGTAAATAAATTTCACTATAAAAAAACACACACTAAACACACATATAAAGAAAATTTCACCATACAGAATTGAAAATGGAAAAAAAGACAGTGGAATAATGCCTTCAAAGTTCTAGGTAAAAATACATTTTTAATCCTGAATTCTCTACCCAGACAAACTATCACTTATGTTGAGGGCAGAATAAAAACATTTCTAGGCATTCAAAGCCCAAAATTTATTTTCAATATGCTTTTCTGGGAAAGCTGTTGAAGATATGCTCCAGCAAAAAAGAGTAAACCAAGAATAAAGAAGATGCGGGCTCCAAATAACTAAAGCAGTGAGGAAGTCCCAGAGCGACAGCCATGTAGCATCTAGGGAAGCAGTGAGCAAAGAAGGGAGGCTATTTAATAGAATGCCTACTCAGATTAAGTACTTGGGAATAAATTAAGGATATAATAAAAGCAAACAATGCCAGAAAAAGAAAGGAATTAAAGACTCTGCATAAAACCTAAAACATTCTATACGAGAGAAAATATAATCATGGTACAGAATCAGGCTCTGCACTAAGCAGTTAAGATGACCTTCAGTTCTTAAACTTAACCCACATACAAAGCACAGGTGCAGTCATGGCTCTGATACAGAATATAAATGTCAATGTGGAAGTTCGAATGACAGAAGTTGAGAGGGGAAGACAGGAAGGAGAACAGAAAGGAAAGGTTGAGATGCCCTAACATGTCTCATTTTCTAAGCAGGGGATAAAAAAAAAAAAAAAAATGTCTATAACTGAATAAGAAACAAAGTGATAAGTTTATGACAAAGTTTCAAACGAAATCATAAAAGGACTGGAATAGTGAACTTCCCTGGTGGATAAGAATCTTCCTTCCCATGCAGGGTACATTTTTAATCCTGAATCCTGCAAGTTCCATCCCTGGTCAGGAAACTAAAATCCTACATGCTGTGGGGCAACTAAGCCCATGAGCCACAACTAGAGAATGCCCTTGTGCCTCAGCGAACGTCCCATGAACCACAACGAAGATCCAGCACAGCCAAAGTAAATAAATAAACTTTTTTTTTTAAAAAAAGAAGTGGAATAGTGACATAGCTAAATTAAAAGGTTGAGGGAAGAGAGATGGAGGATGATAAAATCCTTAATAGGTCAATGGCAAAAATTCAATAACTATTTTCTAAAATTGGTGAATCGAAAAAGCAAGACTATAAATGCTTTATTTAGAGAAATGGAAAGTAATTCCAAAAGAAAGAGCAAAAGGATAACAAGTGGCTGCCCTAGGGAAAAGGACAGGAGTTCAGAAGAGATGAGGCAAGAGACCGTGGTTTTATCCCCAGAGTTCTATACCATTTCGTTTATTAACCAAGGTCAGTTATCTTATAAACTTATTCTAAAATTTTAAAAATTTCCCATGGGATCACTGCCAAATTGCTTTTAGACCCTTGCTTCATGTACAGATTCTAATTCTCATGGGCAGTGGCCAGGTTCTAGCACCAAAAAGTCCTTGGGCTCAACTCCCTGTCTTTTCATCCACCTTGCTGTGAACACCATACGTAATTTAGCTTCCGTGATCTTCCATAGGTCAAGGGCGTTTAATAGCATTTTGGGTTTATATATTGCCTTTCATCTGAGGACTGTGGCGCATGTTACAACACTATCTCACCATGTTCCCCTGGAGCAGGTAGGAGGCAGCTGCTATTAACCCCATTATATATATGGGAAAACTGAGGTGCAATGTACTCTCATAACCAACCTGTTGGGTTTGTTCTGTCACTCAGGATTAAGGGGGTACCTGCTGAGCCTCAGGATGCTTATAAGGGACTCTGGGAGATTTAACCTGGTTTTTGTTTTTGTTTTGTTTTGTTTTTAAGTCCTGTAAAGGATTATTTCTATAGACACTAGTGAATGGGCTTAATTATGGGCTTCGTCTGTTCCCTCTTTTGGCTGAGTGGTCTGAGGCCAATGAAGGGTGGAGCCATGGCAAGAAGGGAGTTAAGTCAAGAAGTTAAGAAGGAAAGAGAGGATGAGGAAGGAGAAAGGAAGATCTCGTTAATTGTGGGTAGTCATACCATTCACTAAATAGATCAGAAAGTATTTATAGACCCCCACTCCCAGTAGGATTTTAGCTCAGTGCTTGATACCAGTGAGAATTCAAAGACTAGAACTAGTGTTCATTAATCAATAGTTTGTAATTTGCTTGGATTCATAAGAAATATGCATATTGAAAGAGATACAGATGTATAGAACAGTCTTTTGGACTCTGTGGGAGAGAGAGAGGGTGGGATGATTTGTGAGAATAGCATTGAAACATGTATAATATCATATATGAAACGAATCACCAGTCCAGGTTCGATACAGGATACAGGATGCTCGGGGCTGGTGCACTGGGATGACCCAGAGGGATGGTATGGGGAGGAAGGTGGGAGGGGGGGTTCAGAATGGGGAACACATGTACACCCGTGGCGGATTCATGTTGATGTATGGCAAAACCAATACAATATTGTAAAGTAATTTGCCTCCAATTAAAATAAATAAATTTTTTAAAAAAAGAAAAAGATGGAAACAATGCTGCACTGGAAGACAGAATCAGAACAGTAAATGAAATAAGTTGTCAGGGGACTGTAAGGTGAGCCAGGGCTCAACAGTCATTTTTTTCATCTTGAATTTCTTTACTGAGCATCCACTATAGACCAGGCCCTGTGATATAGACTGAATATGTAATATCTAGTTCCCCCTTTCATGGGTTCACAATGATTGGCAGGAGCGTGTGGTGGGAAGGGGTGGTCAGAAAAGCCTCCCCTGGAAAGTAGTATCTATAAACTGAAACATAAATAAAGACTGAAAGTGGTGTCTGTGGAGTGGGAAGAGAGCTTTTGGGTCAGGGGAGGGCATGCCCGCCAGGGGAGGACAGGGAAGAAAGGCGTCAGGGAGAAACAAGGGCTTGGGCTTGAATTTAAGAATCTTTCCCGAGGTTACCCAGCTTTCTCCTCTTAGGCCAGGACGCTTCCCTTCACTGATACTCTTTTGCCTAATTAAGTTTTTAAGAAAATATTCCTGCTCCCATCTCCAAATCTATCTTTCTCTACTTTTGTCTACCTTGAACAATGGCATCAAGAGAGTGGATTTGGTTTTTTTTTTTTTTTTTTAAGTATTCTTTAAAAATTCCTTATTAAGAATATGTTCTTGCTTGTGTGACTTCACTTTATCGCCCACAATCATTTCCATCACCACATTTCCATCATTTCCATTACATCCTGAATCTGACAAGGGACACCAAGGTCGAATCAAGGATTTATTTGCAAGATGATTGACATTATTACTATTAATAATAAAGTCTTATTAATAAATATTTTATTACTATAACATTATCAAAATCAGCATACTTACCCTACAATCATTACTAATAGTTGTAAATTTAATTGTTTCATAAGAATCCTGAAGGGTTCTTGGATTTGCCCATGAGCTTGGGCTTTCCTTGGTCAGGTGGTAAAGAGTCTGCCTGCAATGCGGGAGACCCAGGTTCTATCCCTGGGTTAGGAAGATACCCTGGAGAAGGGAACAACTTCCCACTCCAGCATTCTGGCCTGGAAAATTACATGGATCCCAGTATTCTGGCCTGAAGAATTCCATGTACTGTATAGTCCAGTCAATGGGGTCACAAAGAGTCAGACATGACTGAGCGACTTTCACTTTCTTAGGAGACAGACATGTAGTGTCACAGGGATAATTTTTTTTAGTTAAATTAAAAGCTAAATAAGAGAGTCTATACTCTGCTGTTTTGTTCTTGCCGTTCTTTCCTCACTGGTGTCTTATGCTCTTATGAGGTCTAAGCTGCCTTTAAAGGTCGTGCTTTCATGCTCAGTCTTGTCTGACTCTTTGCAGCCCCCTGGACTGTAGCCCACCAGGCTCCTCTGTCCATAGGGTTATCCAGGCAAGAAGACTAGAGTGGGTTGTTATGTCCTCCTCCAGAGGATCTTCCTGATCCAGGGATCAAACCTGAGTCTCCTGAATCTACTGCCTTGGCAAGCAGATTCTTTACCACTGAGCCACCTGGGAAACCCCTATTTGGTTACAGAAGAGTTGTTCATATTCACCAAGAAATCTGGTCTGATCTGTCCTTTGGAGGGACACACAGTAGCCATGAGTAGGCTATTAGACTCTTGGGTGCCTTCTGCAAGTACTAAAACCCTAAAAAAGGTGAAGTTCAGTCCAAATTTCTCTCATCTAATCTTTGAAAAAGGAGTTAAAATAAATTTTTGTTTTCTCAACTAATTTTTGTGGAGTATAGTTGATTTTAAATGTTGTGTTGGTTTCAGTATACAGCAAAGAGAATTAGCCATATACATACATATAGCCACTCTTTTTAAGATTCTTTTCCCATGTAGGTCATTACAGAGTATAACTTGTGCTTATACAGCAGGTTCTTGTTAGCTTTCTATCTTAAATAGACTAGTGTGTATATGTGAGTCTTCAGTTCAGTCACTCAGTCGTGTCCGACTCTTTGAGACCCCATGAATCGCAGCACGCCAGGCCTCCCTGTTCATCACCAACTCCAAGGGTTCACTCAGACTCACGTCCATCGAGTCAGTGATGCCATCCAGCCATCTCATCCTCCATCATCCCTTTCTCCTCCTGCCCCCAATCCCTCCCAGCTTCAGAGTCTTTTCCAATGAGTCAACTCTTCGCATGAGGTGGCCAAAGTACTGGAGTTTCAGCTTTAGCATCATTCCTTCCAAAGAAATCCC
>SJYT01007508.1:605495-650166 GCA_006410635.1 Cephalophus harveyi | reverse complement strand
GGGATGGTCTTGATCCCTGTCTCCTGTACATTGTCACAAACCTCATTCCATAGTTCATCAGGCACTCTATCAGATCTAGGCCCTTAAGTCTATTTCTCACTTCCACTGTATAATCATAAGGGATTTGATTTAGGTCATACCTGAATGGTCTACCGGTTTTCCCTGCTTTCTTCAATTTGAGTCTCAATTTGGTAATAAGTTCATGATCTGAGCCACAGTCAGCTCCTGGTCTTGTTTCTGTTGACTGTATAGAGCTTCTCCATCTTTGGCTGCATAGAATATAATCAATCTGATTTTGGTGTTGACCATCTGGTGATGTCCATGTGTAGAGTCTTCTCTTGTGTTGTTGGAAGAGGGTGTTTGCTATGACCAGTGAATTTTCTTGGCAAAACTCTATTAGTCTTTGCCCTGCTTCATTCTACATTCCAAGGCCAAATTTGCCTGTTACTCCAGGTGTTTCTTGACTTCCTACTTTTGCATTCCAGTCCCCTATAATGAAAACGACATCTTTTTTGCCTGTTAGTTCTAAAAGGTCTCATAGGTCTTCATAGAACCATTCAACTTTAGCTTGTTCAGCCTTACTGGTTGGGGCATAGACTTGGATTACAGTGATATTGAATGGTTTGCCTTGGAAACGAACAGAGATCATTCTGTTGTTTTTTGAGATTGCATCCAAGCACTGCATTTCAGACTCTTTTGTTGACCATGATGGCTACTCCATTTTTCTGAGGGATTCCTGCCCGCAGTAGTAGATATAATGGTCATCTGAGTTAAATTCACCCATTCCAGTCCATTTTAGTTCGCTGATTCCTAGAATGTTGACGTTCACTCTTACCATCTCCTGTTTGACCACTTCCACTTTGCCTTGATTCATGGACGTGACATTCCAGGTTCCTGTGCAATATTGCTCTTTCCAGCATCGGACCTTGCTTCTATCACCAGTCACATCCACAGCTGGGTATTGTTTTTGCTTTAGCTTCATCCCTTCATTCTTTCTGGAGTTATTTCTCCACTCATCTCCAGTAGCATATTGGGCACCTCTTGACCTGGGGAGTTCCTCTTTCAGTATCCTATCATTTTGCCTTTTCACACTGTTCATGGGATTCTCAAGGCAAGAATACTGAAGTGGTTTGCCATTCCCTTCTCTAGTGGACCACATTCTGTCAGACCTCTCCACCATGACCCACTCATCTTGGGTTGCCCCACGGGCATGGCTTGGTTTCACTGAGTTAGACAAGGCTGTGGTCCTAGTGTGATTAGATTGACCAGTTTTCTGTGAATCTGGTTTCAGTGTGTCTGCCCTCTGATGCCCTCTTGCAACACCTACCATCTTACTTGGGTTTCTCTTACCTTGGACGTGGGGTATCTCTTCATGGCTGCTCCAGCAAAGCACAGCCACTGCTCCTTACCTTGGATGAGGGGTATCTCCTTACCGCCACCCGTCCTGACCTTCAACGTGGGATGGCTCCTCTAGGCCCTCCTGCACCCATGCAGCCACCGCTCCTCGGGTTGTCTTAGTCTCCCAATTTATCCCCCCCCCCACTTTTAATCATAAGTTTGTTTTCTACATCTGTGACTCTATTTCTGTTTTATAAATAAGATTATTTGTAAAAATTTTTTAGATTGCAGCACTATTTACAAAGACCAAGATAGAATAAACCTGAATGCCCATTGATGGATGAATGGATAAAGAAGATATGATACATATGTATGATGGAACATTACTCAGTCATAAAAAAGAGAGAAATAATACCATTTGCAGGAATATGGATAGACCTAGAGATGGTAATGCTGAGTAAGTCAGATAGAGAAAGACAAATATCATATGATATCACGTATATGTGGAATCTAAAATAAAATTTTTAAATACACATGAAAGCTATTCAGCAACTTCAGTAGAGAGGCTAAGGTAATAAGACTATCATGCTTGAATCAGAGGAGCAGGAAATTACAAATGGACATTATTTAGGCAAAGTCATGGAACCTCAGGGCTCTGAGAGAAATCAAAATCCAATTTTGATTGGATTGCTCACTTGATTTTCCATTCCTTCCCACTAAGAGAACATGCCAGTCTCCCATAGCCTGATTGAGGCCTGTGAGTCTAAGTGGGTGATCAAAGTAGACAAGTCAGCTGTTTGTGTTTCCCACAAGGGAAGCTGGGAAATGTAAGCTAGCTCTGTGTTAATTTTGATTGGATTGCTCACTTGATTTTCCATTCCTTCCCACTAAGAGAACATGCCAGTCTCCCATAGCCTGATTGAGGCCTGTGAGTCTAAGTGGGTGATCAAAGTAGACAAGTCAGCTGTTTGTGTTTCCCACAAGGGAAGCTGGGAAATGTAAGCTAGCTCTGTGTCAAGAAGGAAAAGATTTCAGTGATCGTATAGCAGTTCCTGCCACAGGATAAACTCTTCTAATTGATAGAGCAATGAATAATGTTCAAGCAAGGAAGTTTACCAATTTCATTTCAGTTATACCTTCTCAGTGCTATTATGGGTGCTCTCTGAACACTAGATCCTTTAGTAAAAGGATAAACCACAACTCAAGAAATGGAGTAGCCATCATGGTCAACAAAAGAGTCCGAAATGCAGTACTTGGATGCAATCTCAAAAATGACAGAATGAGCTCTGTTCGTCTCCAAGGCAAACCTTAGGAATCAGCGAACTAAAATGGACTGGAATGGGTGAATTTAACTCAGATGACCATTATATCTACTACTGTGGGCAGGAATCCCTCAGAAGAAATGGAGTAGCCATCATGGTCAACAAAAGAGTCCAAAATGCAGTACTTGGATGCAATCTCAAAAATGACAGAATGATCTCTGTTCGTCTCCAAGGCAAACCATTCAATATCACAGTTATCCAAGTCTATGCCCCAACCTGTAATGCTGAAGAAGCTGAAGTTGAACGGTTTTATGAAGACCTACAAGACCTTTTAGAACTAACACCCAAAAAAGATGTCCTTTTCATTATAGGGGACTGGAATGTCCTTTTCATTTATAGGGGACTTTCTAAAGTAGAAAGCCAAGAAACACCTGGAGTCACAGGCAAATTTGGCCTTGGAATTTTCATCTTAATTCTGTTTTATTATGCATTATAGGCTTCTTTAAAAAATGCCGATCTGTGGGTCAAATTGCAACAAAGAATGATTGGAGGAACAAAGAGAAATTTCTAGAACTGTAGAAGTGATGGGGAACTTCTCATAAAAAAATATATCTTTAAATTGTCTTAAGGAATATCCGATATAAGGGCAAGTCAAAAAAAAAGCTGATACTTTTAGTAATTTTGGTTACGTGATAGACATCATCGGAGAAGGCAATGGCAACCCACTTCAGTGTTCTTGCCTGGAGAATCCCAGGGACGGGGGAACCTGGTGGGCTGCCGTCTATGGGGTTGCACAGAGTCAGTAACTTATTCTGTATGTCCTTATTTATTGTTTATTTTTTGTCTTTTTAAAGCAATATTTATTTTCATGATTAGAAAATGCCTTTAATAAAACTTTGCTTTCTAATCTATGTTTATTTTTGTTTTAGTCATTCAGTTGTATCTGACTCTTTTGTGATCCCATGAACTCTGTCCATATGGATTCCCCAGGCAAGAATACTGGAGTGGGTTGCCATTTCCTTCTCCAGGGTATCCTCCTGACCCAGGGATAGAACCCACAGCTCCTGCATTGGCAGGTGGGTTCTTTACTACTGAGCCACCAGGGAAGCCCTCTCTAATCTATACCAATCAGTTAAAATCTTTTAAAATAATTTCTAACACTTCATGATGATAAACTCCGTTCAAAGTTAGTTGTGGAAAATGTATGGAGACAGAGTATCTCTTTTAAGGCCTCTGGCGTTTCAGAACTAGGGGGTTTGCTATTCTGTATTCCTCTGCTGCTGCTGAAATCGCTTCAGTCATGTCCAACTCTGTGCGATCCCATAGACGGCAGCCCACCAGCCTCTGCCGTTCCTGGGATTCTCCAGGCAAGAATACTGGAGTGGGTTGCCGTTTCCTTCTCCAATGCATGAAAGTGAAAAGTGAAAGTGAAGTCGCTCAGTCGTGTCCTATGGAGCCCTGTATTGAGTCTCTGTCTGTTACACCAACCAAGATTTAAGAGAGAATCAGGTGGTGCTATATGACAGTAAAGCTAAGCCCATGCTACAGCAGCTTCCTTCCCCATTCATCTTGCAGGCATTAATTTTTACAGCCATTCTAAATATGTCTAAAATATATCCCCCTGGTACCATGGTCTGTGAGCTTCCCAAAGTAAACATTAATTTATCTGTCTAGTCAACTTGCATTTATTGAGAAGGTTAAAGAACCCCAGAATCAAAATTTTTTTAAGGACTATATCCTCTCCCTTTTAACATAAAGAACCAGTTATTTTCAGAAAAGAAATAAGGGACATGCCCTTGCAGATTGATATAAACAATATTTTGTGACCCTTATTTCATACGGTTATCTTAAAATCATGGTGTTTAAATTGTCACTTTTTCAGGTCAGGCTTTAACTCTCAGGTGAAACTATTAAGACTATTAAACTATTGTTCATAAGTGTCAGCCTTAAGTGTAACTCTCCCAACGTCTGCAAAGAAAGAGGGTTTCTGTATCAATGGAAAACAAGAAACACTAAGGACTTTGCCCCTAGTGTTCAGATCATTACATTATAGTGTGTATTTTATTTTATGGTTGGGATCCTGTTCTGAGTATCTCTTTTCTTGCCTTATTTTTCATTCATTGCCTCCCTTATTTTTGTGTCATAAAGAACCATAATGTAGTAAATTGTCTGATAAAGTATCCCTTACAAAGCCAGGTAGGGAAAAACCTAGTCATTGACAGAGCTATTTCTATAGTGTGAAGATATGAAGATTGTGTGGGTCTTTCCAGAGTATAATTAGAAATTGAGGCTGTTGCTGTAAAGCAGGTATAGACTACTTTTAAAATTGTTTTAAAAATATGGCAAAGTTTTAAATGACCCGAGTTGTATTGACCAATTCCCTATCCTTTCACACTAAAAATAATCCTCTTTAACCATCTTCCCCAAGCCATTTAGTTAAATACTTCTTTACCATTAAAACACACCAAGGTTTCAAAAACCTGTCCTAACCCTGATAACATAGACATTTCTGATGGGGTAAATTGGCTTTAAATATTTATCCTTTTGCAAAACCTCTCTGTTACAAACAAAAACTTACACCTGATAGAATATAAAAGGATAAAATACTTGATAGACATAGAGGAAATAAGGAACAAGGTAAACATCTTCCTGAGCGAATGAAAGAACAGAAATGCAAAGCAGGGAGCTAAGCTGGGGCCAAGAGTTGTGTCTTCTGGGACCAGACATCGATGGTGGTTTGGGAAATGAAGGTTCTTGTAGTAAATAGACTCCAGGGTGACCCCTGATTCTCACCTCCTGACATCATGCTGTCTGTAATTCTTTTCCTTTGTGTATGGGTGGGACCTTGACTTGCTTCTGGTCCCTATAATATGGCAAAGAAAGTGAAAGTGAAAGTTGCTCAGTCGTGTCCAACTCTTTGTGACCCCATGGACTGTACAGTCCAGGGAATTCTCCAGGCCAGAATACTGGAGTGGGTAGCCTTTCCCTTCTCCAGGGGATCTTCCTAACCCAGGGATTGAACCCAGGTCTCCTGCATCGCAGGCAGGTTCTTTACCAGCTGAGCCACAAGGCAAGCCCATAAATGGCAAAGGTAAAGGGATTTTTAAAATGTAGTTAAGGTCCCAAATCCGGTGATGATGAATTAATCAAAAGGGAGATTATTCTCTGTGTGTATGACTTTAAGGGTATCAGGGGAAAACTCTTAAAAGAAGTAGAAGTTTCTTCTTGAGAGGAGAGACCCTGCCTGCAAGCTTGATGAAATAACCGGCCATGTGGAGGAAATCCTTGTGGCAAACAGCTGAGGGCAGCTCCACGGACCTAAGAGGGGCTTCCAACCAACAGCCAGCAAGAAGCCAGGATCCTCAGTCATACGGCTGCGGGGGAATGAACTCTGCAAACAACCTAACCCTCCCTCTTTGTTTTAATGCAGTGTAAAGAATTTTTAAAAGGAAGTTGGTAGTTTCTGAGGACAAAACTTGTGGAGAACCCTTGAGTACTATGGAACCAATTGTTTGGTGTGTATTTATATGTGACACAGCAGAAAGCATTACTAATTGCTAGATGATAATAAACCCTAGTATTGTCTTCAGAATATTAGAATGATGGTGTTTTAGTAGATCATCGAGAATTTATTTTATGCAGGCAAGTGATGGAAAGCACATATGATTTTGATCTGGGTATCTTTTTATTCTGTCTCAATAAGTTCAATCAATGGTGTCTTGATTAAAAATAACACCAGATGAGGTGGAAACACAATATTCTAGCCTGTGAACATCATCAGGACTATTGATTAATATACCAAGACAATTAAGCTTATTTAAATTGATATGGGAGGACTTACCCTCCCTTTCATTCTTTTTTTTTTTTTAATTTTTACTTTATTTTACTTTAAAATACCGTATTGGTTGTGCCATACATTGACATGAATCCACCACGGGTGTATACGAGCTCCCAATCCTGAATTTTAAAGTCTTCTTGCCCAGCCAAAAGGCTACCTGGCCAACACCTGGTGTGTAGCCTTGAGAATCCCTGGTCATAAGACCCAGGTAATCCGTCCTCACATTCCTGACCCACGACTGTTAGATAGTAAGTGTGTCTTGTTGCAGTTTGCTGAGTTTGTGGTAATGTGCGATCCAGCAATAGATAACTAGTTCAGTACTCCATTCAGGAAGAGAAACTAAGGGTGAGGCCAGGACTCCCACGCAGGTGAATGGAATCTGAATGAAAGGCTAAAAACCTGGCTACATAGAAAACAATAGCTAAAGCAGGTGTGGACTCCAAACTGGGAATCAAATCAAGCTGCTCACTAACTCTAGTTGCATAAAGTTTGTACCCCCAATATCTCCCCAGAGCAAGAAATTTAAAGTGCTGTTATCAAACTTGGTTCTGGATTGGTGGTCCAAGAGTGCCAAGTGAAGGCAATCATAGGCACCTGAAAACTTAGACAAGAAAGGCCAGACCAAGGGGAAAAGCTATCCTTCTGCAGTCAAAATAAAATGTATACTAAAGTCATAGGAAGAACTCTAAAGTTAAGAAAACCTCAGTGCTCCAAGCATGGATTCTTTGTAAATTATATTAATTACATTATATTATAATATTAATTTTATGGAATTACTTGACAAAGCTTTTAAAATCAAAATTACAAATTCATTTCAAATTTATAAGGCAAAAATATCTCAAGAAAAGTTTGAACATGAAAAAGGAAAAGAAATCTTGAAAGTTCATTGTAAGGAATAAATTCTACACATTTGTGAAGAGAAATTAATAAATCTAAAGATTGTTCTGAGAAATTCAGGATGGAGGAGAGAAAAACAGACACATATCACGTGCATGCCAACATTAAGAGACTGGGAGAATATATTAACTAAATTTTACCTGTAACTGGAGTTTCAGAAGAAAACAAAGGAGGAACTATAAAAAGAAATAAGAAATAATATAGCTAAGAGTTTTCCAAAAACTGAAGAAATTAGATTCTCAGATCTTAATCCTTAACTGGTATCTGATTGTTACTAAACAGAGCAAATAGCACCTGAGAGAAAAGACAATTTAAGCAGTGATTGAATCCTGAAGAGGTTTTGAAAAATTCTCATGTATGATCCACACAATTATAAATAAATACAGAAATGTATATTTTAGAAAATCTTCAGTCTTAGTTTCAAAGCTTGTAACCCCAGTTTAATCAGGAATAACACATTAGTAAGCATCATGAAGTAACTTCCAATAGAGGGACATTCAAAATACTTGGCATTTCTCAAAACTGTAAAGGTCTTGGAAAAAATAACCTAAGAAACTACTATAGAAGAGAGGAGCTTATGGAAATATGATGTTTAAATGTAATGTATGCTGGATAAAGTCCTGAAACAGAAAAAAGACATTAGATAAAAAATAAGAAACTTAAAAAGATTCCAGTTTTATTATTTTAAAGATTTAATTTCAATGTGAATCATTTTTAAAGCCTCTATTGAATTTTTTACAATATTGTTTCTGTTTTATGTTTTGGATTTTTGGCCACAAGGCATGTGGATCTCAGCTGACCAGGGATCAAACCTGCACCCGCTTCATTGGAAGGTGAAGTCTTAACCATTGGACCATCAAAGAAGTACCTCCAATTTTATTTTGATCACCAGCTAGATTCAGAATTAATCGATTATTTTACTGTTTTATAGTACAGATGAGAAAACTGAGGCAATTTGATTGTAGGCATTTGTATAGTTCTAGTAATTTTAGAGATAATAGAAGTTTTAAAATTATCATAAATTGTGATTACAAGTTTCTATGAAATATCTTAGAATTAAACTTGATTTGAATTCTGTAGTTAAAATGAAATAGTAACAATATAATAATTGTAGCTAATTACAACAGATGCATATTATCCTTAAGGGTGTTGGCACTCAAGAAAATTATTCTAAAGTCCATCTGAAAGAATGGACATAGGAGAATATTCATACGTGAAAACTAATAATCTTTTAAGTGTATTGCACAAAGTTGTGCTGATGTTCATTTTAATCATATGTTGTGGTGGTAGTTTAGTTGATGTCATGTCCAACTCTTCACGACCCCATGGACTGTAGCCTGCCAGGCTCCTCTGTCCAAGGAATTTCCCAGGCAAGAATACCAGAGTAGGGTACCATTTCCTTCTCCAGGGGATCTTCTCTACTGAGGGATCAAACCTGTATACCTGCACGTCCTGCATTGCAGGCAGGTTCTTTCACTGCTGAGCCACCAGGCAAACCTTATTCATATGTATAAAGCTGAATTTATGTCCTTTAGGATTGACTGGCTTGATCTCCTTGCTGCCCAAAGGACTCTACAAGAGTCTTCTCCAGCACCACAGTCCAAAAGCATTAATTCTTCGGTGCTCAGCCTTCCTTATGGTCCAGCTCTCACATCTGTACATGACTACTGGAAATACCATAGCTTTGACTATACAGACTGTCTGCAAAGTGATATTGCTGCTTTTAACACACTGTCTAGGTTTGTCATAGCTTGTCTTCCAAGGATAAGTGTCTTTTAATTTTATGGCTGCAATTACTGTCCACAGTGATTTTAGAGCCCAAGAAAATAATACCTGTCACTTCTTTAACTGTTTCCCTATCTATTTGCCATGAAGTGATGGGAGCAGATGCCATGAACTTAGTTTTTTGAATGTTGAGTTTTAAGCCAACTTTTTCACTCTCCTCTTTCACCCTCATTAAAAGGCTCTTCAGTTTCTCTTCACTTTCTACCATTAGAGTGGTATCATGTGCAGGAATACATGTGTGTGTGTGTGTGTGTGTGTATAAAACACATCACTCTGGATGTGTCAAAGTGATGTATTTTTATCACAAGGACCACCCACCCGCCAGGTTCATGCCTTTCTTCAAATTGCTTAACACAATACATTTAATACCATATAAATGTATGAAGAGCTGGAAACCATACCAAATTGTATATTCCTGAGGAACTGTTCTTTACTCCTACTTCTCAAAAAGGCTGCTTGGCACATGCTTATTATTTATTGATTTAATCTGGAAGGGGAGAAAAGTATGTTCTCTTGGCCATCTATTTGTGCAACTTTGTAAATATAACTTTTCCTTTCTGAGTCTTTTTTTCTCATTTGATTATTGAACAGTGTATGGTTATTCTGTGTATCCTATAATTAGTGTCATTTTGCATGTGTGTACTCTCTACTGAAATTAAGGCATCAAGAATCTCTGTGTTTTCCAATTATTCTCCCTAGAGTGAATTTCTCCTCAAAACACACATACACACATATATAGAGACATTTATATTTCATTATCCTTTCCCTATTGATAGAGAATATTATAAAAATAGTCTGATGACTCTAAATAAAGTTTGAATGCACAAAATATAAGGATTATCATTATTTCTCATTTGTATATGGATGCATTCTTTCATTTAATGCTAATTTCATGCAAGGTACTTTTCCACCAGAGAATACTAGACAGCTTTGAAATCATTGTTTCACTAATCATTTGTAGAATTCTTAGAGGTAGTGGATAATAAACATCACATGTCTTTTGTAAAGAAATAGTGGTCTAGCACAAGGTATGACTTATTAGCTCAGAGAATAAGAGATCGTTAAAGGCATATCAGAGAAGGCAATGGCAACCCACTCCAGCACTTTTGCCTGGCAATACCATGGACAGAGGAGCCTGGTAGGCTGCAGTCCATGGGGTTGCTAGGAGTCGGACACGACTGAGCGACTTAACTTTCACTTTTCACTTTCATGCATTGGAGAAGGAAATGGTAACCCACTCCAGTGTTCTTGCCTGGAGAATCCCAGGGACAGGGGAGCCTGGTGGGCTACCGTCTATAGGATCGCACAGAGTCAGACACGACTGAAGCGACTTAGCAGCAGCAACAAAGGCATATCTGCAAGGGAACTAAGAGATCTAGGTTTTCTCACTAATGACATTGTATAACAAATAACATCATACATGAAAATTAAAAACATAAAATTATCTTTTATAATCAAGGTGTTGTTTCAACTGTAAAAAGAAGTCAGGATGTCTAGGATCATTTCACATTGAGACAATAACTCCACCAAGATGTTCATAGCAATAGTTCTTTGATCTCTGTCACACAATGGATGTACAATCAAAACCAGGGACCAAGAAGGAAAACAATGTGATGCAACAGCCTTGGCTGCATCACTGTATCACTGTTGTGTGTAGAAGTACAGAGGTATCCATACATAGATGGGTTAGACAGTAAAGAATCTGCCTGGAATGCAAGAGACCTGGGTTCCATCCCTGGGTTGGGAAGATCTCCTGGAGAAGGGTAAGGCAACACATTCTAGTATTCTTGCCTGGAGAATTCCATGGACAGAGGAGCCTGGCGGGCTACAGTCCATGTGGTCGTAAAGAGTCAGACACAACTAAGCAACTAACACTTTCACTTTTTCATATATAATAGAATTCTGAAAGAATAATGTATGCATATATATAGTAGAGATATAAACTGGATTATTATTAAATGGATTAACAGAATACAATCCACCTCCTTCCCCAGTTTGTAATTCTATTCTAGTATGTCAAGATGCTCAGTTAATAATTCAAGGCCCCAATGGAAAAGTAAAAGTGAAAGTCACTCAGTTGTGTCTATACAGTCCATGGAATTCTTCAGGCTAGAATACTGGAGCCTTTCCCTTCTCCATGGGATCTTCCCAACCCAGGGATCGAACCCAGATCTCCTGCATTGCAGGTGGATTCTTTACCAGCTGAGCCACCAGGGAAACCTAAGAATACTGGAGTGGGGAGCCTATCTCTTCTCCAGCAGATCTTCCCTACCCTTAACCAGGATCTCCTCCATTGCAGGCGGATTTACCAGCTGAGCTATTAGGGTGGGTACTAATCTCACCAGACAGACCCTGAGCCATAACAGTACAAAACCATAGAACTGTACTTTCTAACAAATATATATTGAGCTTTATTTACTCAGCACTGCACGAAATTCTCTAGAAAGACTGAATAAAATATATGGCATTGCTTTAAACCTTTCCAGATACAGGATTAAACATTTTCACTGTGCAATCTGAAGATCTCATTATGTTCCAAATGCTAGCTTTTCCATTGGTGTGAAACCTTTTGCTTGTTAAGTTCTTTATTTTTAACTTTATAAAGTATATGGAGTGCCATGTTCCCTGCAAACTTTGCCTAGCTAACCTACTTGGGCCTCAGGTTTCTCTTCCTTAGAGAACATCCTCTGAGACTTTTTTCAGGTTCATTACCCATCTCTGTCCTATCCCTGTACTTCCCCTCTCCTGGCCTTGAAATTTTTCCAGCAAGAATACTGGAATGGGTTGCCACGCCTTCCTCCAGGGGATCTTCCCAACTCACGGAAAGAACCTGCATATCCTGTATCTCTTGCATTACAAGCAGATTGTTTACCACTGAGCCACGAGTGAAGCCCAATTTCCAGGTATGTTACTACAAACACAAGCCTTCCCAGGTATAGAAGACTCATAAACCATCAAAAACCACTAATCTGTAGTGTACATCAGAAGTTTTTAGTTGGAATATACCATTATATATCTTGCTATGTAATTCAAATAAAATTTATAATAGCTAACATTAGTCACATACTCATCTGAGCTTGTATGATAAGCAGTTAACCTCATTACTGAATTCACTTCTCACAACAGTTCCTAGATGTTAACACTGTCCTGTTTTATACCTAGGGAAAATTAATCTATCAAATATAAGGAACTAAAGATCACATAGCTATTAAGTGATGGGACCAGGAACCAAATTAGGGCAACCTATCTGTCTCCTCTCGTCTACCATGCAACACTTAATGCTGTGCTTTTTTTTTTTTTTAATTTATTCTTTAATTGGAGGAAAATTGCTTTACAATGTTGTGTTGGTTTCTGCCATACAACAAGGCAATTCAGCCATAATTATACATTTGTAACTTCTCTCCTGAGCCTCCTTGCCCTCCCCCTACCCCACCCATCTAGCTCATAATTGCAGGGAAGGATGGAGACATCAATATAGAGAATAGACTTATGGACACAGTGGAGGAAGAGAGGGGATGAATGGAGAAAGCAGCATAGACATACATACACTACCATGTGTAAAACAGATAGCTGGTGAGAAGTTGATATATTACACAGGGAGCCCAGCCTATCATTATGCTTCTTCCACCAGTTGTTAATTTATCTCTTGATCTTTGTTCCCTGTGCTTTGTGATTCTCAAGCTGAGAACCCATGTTTCTGTGTCTCCAGCTGAATCTATCTTAATCTCTGCCAAGAGGGGTGTGTGAGGGTAACTGGAAGGTTGGAGGAAGGGGAATGTGTTTTCCTGTTTCCTGTAGGATTCCTACAGTCTTCTTATCTGCTTGTATGTGCTATGGACTTTCAGTTCAGTTCAGTCACACAGTTGTGTCCAACTCTTTGCGACCCCATAGACTGAAGCACGCCAGGCTTCCCTGTCCATCACCACCTCCCAGAGTCTGCTCAAACTCATGTCCATTGAGTCGGTGATGCTATCTAGCCATCTCATCCTCTGCCATCCTCTACTCTTCCTCCCTTCAACTTTGCCCTGCATCAGGGTCTTTTCCAATGAATCAGTCCTTCGCATCAAGTTGCCAAAGTCTTAGATCTTCGGCTTCAGCATCAGTCCTTCCAGTGAATATTAAGGACTGATTTCCTTTAGGATTAACAGATTTGATCTTCTTGCAGTCCAAGGGACTCTCAAGAGTCTTCTCCAACACCACAATTCAAAAGCATCAATTCTTCGGCACTCAACTTTCTTTATGACTCAACTCTCACACCATATATGACTATTGGAAAAACTATAGCTTAGACTAGACAGAACTTGGTCGGCAAAGTAATGTCTCTGCTTTTTAATATGCTATCTAGGTTGGTCATAGCTTTTCTTCTAAGGAGCAAGCATTTTTTAATTTCATGGCTGCAGTCACCATCTGCAGTGATTTTGGAGCCCAAGAAAATAAAGTGTATCAGTGTTTCCATTGTTTCCCCATCTATTTGCCATGAAGTGATGGGACCGGATGCCATGATCTTAGTTTTTTGAATGTTGAGTTTTAAGCCAGCTTTTTCTCTCTCCTCTTTAACTTTCATTAAGAGGCTCTTTAGCCCTGGGCTTTAGCCTTGAAGGTTTCTCACTCCATCAGAAGTGCATTCTCTATCTATATGAAAATCTAGTTTGTAATTGCCCAACTCTAGTAGAACTAGATTCATTAAGCCCCTTTCCTCAGAGATCCTGGTCCCATGCTCATGAGGTCCTTTCCTCTATGGTTCTAAATTTCAATAACTTTGTCTCTTTTCCTCCCAAGTACATATTAGAGATGAGGGCTGCTTGCAGTACTTGCAATCTCTAAGAAATTTACTTATTTTTATTTTACTTTATTTTACTTTACAATACCATATTGGTTTTGCCATACATTGACCTGAATCCACCACGGGTGTATATGAGCTCCCAATCCTGAATCCCCCTCCCACCTCCCGTCCCATATCATCTCTCTGGATCATCCCCATGTACCAGCCCCAAGCATCCTGTATTCTGTATCAAACATAGGCTGGTGCTTCGTTCTTACATGACAGTATACACGTTTCAATGCCATTCTCCCAAATCATCCCACCCTCTCCCTCTCCCACAGAGTCCAAAAGTCCATTCTATACATCTGTGTCTCTTTTGCTGTCTCTAAAGACTCTGATGCTGGGAGGGATTGGGGGCAGGAGGAGAAGGGGACGACCGAGGATGAGATGGCTGGATGGCATCACTGACTCGATGGACGTGAGTCTGAGTGAACTCTGAGAGACAGTGATGAACAGGGAGGCCTGGCGTGCTGCGATTCATGGGGTCGCAAAGAGTTGGACATGACTGAGCGACTGAACTGAACTGACCCAAGGTTGACTTGGGTGAGTTGTGGTTTATCCTTTTACAATACAATAATGTTGTATAGTGTTTACCCTGTGCCAAGCATGGTTTTAAGTGTATAATAGAGATAAGGGAAAGATTTCACTGATGTAGTTATCAGCACAAACACAAATATAAACATAGCTGTAACTGAGTTCTATACAGAGTTCTCTCATTATTTCCATTTTATGTTTATATACATAAAAGTACTTAATCCATACAGCAACATTGTGAGATAGATATAACTATCCCCAGGAGAGAACCAAGACCTGGAGAGGCAATCAGGTAACTGGCCCTGCTCACTCAGCAACTAAGTGGCAGAGCTTAGATGAGAAGTCAGCTGATCTGGTTCCAGAGTCTATGCTCTTAAGTGGAATCACCTCTCAGAGAGGACAATTAAGGACTTAGTAGTCAGTGTTCCCCGGTGTAATGTGAATGGGTAGCATTTACTGAGCATTTAATCTGCATCAGGCACCATCACATGATGTTTTGTGACTGGTACCTTTCTATTGATGAACAGGGATTTGCATATTGATGAACAGGTACCTTGCATCCTCACCACAACCCTATGAGATATGAGCATTATAGTCCTGTTATTACGATGCTCCCCATTTTGGAGATAAGGAAACTGAAACACAGGAAAAAGTAAGTAACTTATCCAAACACATACAGACCAAGCAAGGCTATTAGTGCCTAAAGGCTTTGTGCTGTGCAACAGTGTAAGACATGAACACTGGACTTCTCTGGTCATACAGTGGGTAAGAATCCGCCTGCCAGTGTAGGGGACACAAGTTCAACCACCGGTCTGGGAAGATTCCACAAGCCACAAAGCAACTAAGCCCGTGTCCTGCAAACACTGAGCCCGCGCTCTAGAGCCCATGAGCGGCAACCAATGAGGCGTGCACACTACTGAGCCCACCTGCTGCAACCCCTGAAGCCCATGCACCTGCGGCCTGTGCTCCCCGCCCAGAGAAGCCCGCACACCACAACGGGAGAAAGCCCACGTGCAGCAGCGAGACCCAGCACAGCCAGAAACAAATATCATTTTTAAAAAACAGACATGAAATCGTGAGAAACGTAGCAGAGAATCAACAGGGCCTGGGAGGAGAAGAAGCTTGGACTGGACCCCAGGGAAACCACATCTTTGGCTGTGCATTTAGACCGTATCTTTAGAGGGATGGAACTGGAAACGTGGGAGAACTCTGTATAGAACTCAGAGCTATGGGTCCATCTGTGTTTGTGCTAAGAATTACAGGAGTGAAGCCTTTCTTTTATCTCTGTGAGGTCCCTCTCAGCATCGTGACCAGGATCTGGACAGAGAGAAATGGGCCAGTGCAGTCAGGGTTCCGGTGCTGCAATGAGCACATCGCTCCATGACATACTGACGTGTCCAGTGTTTGTGAGCATGCCTCGCGTGCCGCGTGCCACACGGGAGCATATGAGTGTGGAAAACACTCATCAGCAAATGAAACAACCACACACACTCAAGTTAGAGTTCTACCCGTCCATCTATTAGTTAATTGTAAGACCTCAGGCAATTTTTTAACTCTCTCTGAAACTCAGGTTTCTCCTTGGTAAAATAATGCTTCTCTCACAGGGCACTATATTAAATGTACATGAAACTTCTTTATAAATCAGAAGCTTAATACAAGAACATAAGTTAGTGCATATATATGTATATGCTGCTGCTAAGTCACTTCAGTCGTGTCTGACTCTGTGTGACCCCACAGACGGCCTCCCACCAGGCTCCTCTGTCCCTAGGATTCTCCAGGCAAGAACACTGGAGTGGGTTGCCATTTCCTTCTCCAATGCATGAAAGTGAAAAATGAAAGTGAAGTCGCTCAGTTGTGTCCAACTCTTAGCGACCCCATGGACTGCAGCCCACGAGGCCCCTCCGTCCATGGGATTTTCCAGACAAGAGTATTGGAGTGGGGTGCCATTGCCTTCTCTGCCATATGTATATAATATATATATATTTGCTGTTCAGTCACTAAGTCGTGTCTGACTCTCTGTGCCCCATGACCTGCAGCATGCCAGGCTTCCAGATTTGAGGCCTGAACTTTCCTGGTGGCTCAGACGGTAAAGAGTCTGCCTGTAACGTGGGAGACCCAGGTTTGATCCCTGGATCAGGAAGATCCCCTGGAGGAGGGCATGGCTGCCCACTCCAGTATTCCTGCCTGGAGAATCTCATAGACAGAGGAGCCTGCCGGGCTACAGCCCATGGGTTCACAAAGAATAGGACGTGACTGAGTGACTAACACTTTGAGGACTACCCTCCCCAAGGAGGCCAGCACGTCTTAATACTCTCTACAGGGTATGAGCAGTGTGGGGAGGCCTGAGGGCCCAGCATCAATGCTGGTGGAACAGCCCAAGATCAGAAGCTCATCTTGATACCATAAGAACACACAATGAGAACTGTGAACTCTCTCAGTTCCCTGCTCTTGGGGACGTTGGTTCTTCTTTGATCCTGTTTCCTCATCTGAATAATAAGGAAAAAATAAAACCGTCCTGACAGCCCCCTGGCACTGCCAGAAAGCCAGTGTAAGCACCGCACCGCAAAGCACTTGGCTGCCCAGGTAAGTTACCAACTAAGCCTTGGGAGCCAGGTGTCTGAGCATAGAATCACTTGGTTTTGCAGCACCCTGGGGGTCGCTGTGTAGAAAACATTAAACTTGATGACCACAGAGAAATGAGCTCTCACAGTGGAAAGGGGTGGCAGCAAGGCCAGAAACAAGAGGGCTTTCTCCCTCGGCCGTGCCATGCACTGCCCAGGAAAGCGTGGATGGACTTGGGGCAAAGTTGTTTGAGGCTCATCCCACTGGGCAGCTGGGTAACCAGATTCCCAGCACGGAGCCCCACGTGGCTACACTTCCTCCATATCGTGCTGTGTCAATATCACAGCTCCGGGGGCCAGAGAAATGGATGAGAAGTGGGGAGAAGACCCCCTTGACTGTCCATTTCCTTTCCTTGGCAGGCTGGGGGACCAAATATGGCTAGAAAACCGAAGCACAGCCAGCGCCCCCCGCCCTCTCCCCGCCGTGCACATCCGTGTGAGCTGCAGTTAGCTGCCAGCTGGGCTCTGCGGCAGGGCAGCTGGACGGCAAAGAGCTGGCGAGGCCAGCTCCCCCCACCCCACCCCCGCTCAGTCACCCGGCCTTCTCCCATGTGTCCACGCGGGGCTGGCGGCCTCCNAGTGACTAACACTTTGAGGACTACCCTCCCCAAGGAGGCCAGCACGTCTTAATACTCTCTACAGGGTATGAGCAGTGTGGGGAGGCCTGAGGGCCCAGCATCAATGCTGGTGGAACAGCCCAAGATCAGAAGCTCATCTCGATACCATAAGAACACACAATGAGAACTGTGAACTCTCTCAGTTCCCTGCTCTTGGGGACGTTGGTTCTTCTTTGATCCTGTTTCCTCATCTGAATAATAAGGAAAAAATAAAACCGTCCTGACAGCCCCCTGGCACTGCCAGAAAGCCAGTGTAAGCACCGCACCGCAAAGCACTTGGCTGCCCAGGTAAGTTACCAACTAAGCCTTGGGAGCCAGGTGTCTGAGCATAGAATCACTTGGTTTTGCAGCACCCTGGGGGTCGCTGTGTAGAAAACATTAAACTTGATGACCACAGAGAAATGAGCTCTCACAGTGGAAAGGGGTGGCAGCAAGGCCAGAAACAAGAGGGCTTTCTCCCTCGGCCGTGCCATGCACTGCCCAGGAAAGCGTGGATGGACTTGGGGCAAAGTTGTTTGAGGCTCATCCCACTGGGCAGCTGGGTAACCAGATTCCCAGCACGGAGCCCCACGTGGCTACACTTCCTCCATATCGTGCTGTGTCAATATCACAGCTCCGGGGGCCAGAGAAATGGATGAGAAGTGGGGAGAAGACCCCCTTGACTGTCCATTTCCTTTCCTTGGCAGGCTGGGGGACCAAATATGGCTAGAAAACCGAAGCACAGCCAGCGCCCCCCGCCCTCTCCCCGCCGTGCACATCCGTGTGAGCTGCAGTTAGCTGCCAGCTGGGGTCTGCGGCAGGGCAGCTGGACGGCAAAGAGCTGGCGAGGCCAGCTCCCCCCACCCCACCCCCGCTCAGTCACCGCGCGGGGCTGGCGGCCTCCCTGCCCGCCCACGTCCCGCACCCTCCTCCGTCTCAGCGGAAACACAGGGGCCAGGGAAGCCCTTCAGAAGCTGTCAGGGGTGACCCGGGGAGAGGAGTCCCGTGCAGAAAGTGCAAACGCCTTCGTGGCGAGTGGCCCCGCCCATCCCGTGGGGCCCCGGCAGCAGCGGCAGGGCTGACTCTTACCGGGGGATCTGAGCCGTTTTGCCCAGACTAGGGGAGAGGAGAGAGACCTGGGGTCGGACGGAAGGGGGGAGCCCTCCGCCTCTCGGTGCTGAGGGGCTGCAGAAGGGCCCAGAAAGGCCTTCGGGCTCTATAGAGACTAGCTGCTTCCTCGCAAAACCTTCAGGGAAGAGGAAGTGAGGGCTGAGATTAAATTCATCAACTCTGGGGCCTGAGATTTACTGTGGTCCAGCTTTTCACTTTCATGCATTGGAGAAGGAAATGGCAACCCACTCCAGTGTTCTTGCCTGGAGAATCCCAGGGACGGGGGAGCCTGGTGGGCTGCCATCTCTGGGGTCGCACAGAGTCGGACACGACTGAAGCAACTTAGCAGCAGCAGCAGCATCTGCCAAGTGTTCACGTTGTGCCTCCTGAAAGGAGGAAGGATCCAGATGTCACCCAGAAACTGCCAGCAGCTGAGCTAGAAGATTCTCTGGAGCCCCAGCACTGGGCCAGGCCAGGGTGCCTAGCCTGGGGTAAGTGGCCACGGTGCCTGTGACCAACCCCCACTGAACAGGTAGCGGGCGGACGGCTATGTTGTATGTTTCTGCTGGAGACTGGCGAATCTCCAATCTGCAGGATTGGTACTGAGAGCCTGGAGCTGGTACCCATCGCCTGGAGCTGCATGCGTACATGCTATGTACATCACTTCCATCATGTCCGACTCTTTGGGACCCCATGGACTGTAGGCCACCAGGCTCCTCTGTCCATGGGATTTCCCAGGCAAAAATACTGGAGTGGGTTGCCATGTCCTCCTACAGAGGATCTTCCCAACCCAGGGATCGAAGAGACATGGAAAGGATCCAGGATGTATAGCAGTTATTGCAACGTAAACCAGGTGCCAAGCTGCCAATCTTAGCTTGTCCCACCTGCTGAGGCCACCAGGCTCCTCTATCCATGGGATTTCCCAGGCAAAAATACCGGAGTAGGTTGTCATATCCTCCTACAGGGGATCTTCCCAACTCAGGGGTCGAATCCACATCTCTTATGTCTCCTGTATAGACAGGTGGGTTCTTCACCACTAGTGCCAGCTGGGGAGCCCTTGAGTTTGACTCAGTGTGACAACCATGCTGTCCCAACCCAATCTTAGGGTGTCGTTGTCTGGCATGTACAAATATGATGCTCTGGGGAGCATGAAGCAGATTATCTGATGTGAAGTCTGTGGTCAAAGAACTCAAGGGCTTGTGACTGTCCCACCTGCTGAGGCCACAAGCTATGGGGACCAACAGACTCGGAAGACGAGCTGCCCCGCTACCAGCTCTTGGGTTTCTCTGAGCTTCAGAATGTCCAGCAGCAAATGAATAACAAATAAATAGGTATGATCATGATGTTTCTGTCACTAGGCTATTGAAAGATCAAGTGAGGTAATGCCTATGAACAGGACTGCAATGATTTTGTTGTGATTTCCAACTACCTAGCAGTAAAACCTTGAACATGTAAATTCAACTCCCTAGGGCTCTGCTGCCTAGAAAAGAAAGGGACGAAATTTCCAATAGTTCTTAGCAGTTCTAACATTCTCAGCCCAAGGGAATGATTGACTGCTTGCAGTTTTAGTTAAGTGCTGTCAACTGAAAAAATGCACAACTTAAAATTTGAGAGTCATGTTTTATTTGGTGGACAAAACTGAGGACTTAAGCCCAAGACACAGCTTCTCAGATAACTCAGACAGACTGTTCCAAAGGGGCGAGGAAAGTATCCAGAATGTATAGTAGTTTTTGCAACGTAGACCAGGTGCCAAGCTGCTTCAGTTGTGTCTGACTCTTTACAACCCCCATGGACTGTAGCCCGCCAGGCTCCTCTGTCCATGGGGTTCTCCAGGCAAGAATACTGGAATGGTTGCCATGCCCTCCTCCAGGGGATCTTCCCAACCCAGGGATTGAATCCATGTCTCCTGCATTGGCAGGTGGATTCTTTACCACTAAGCCACTTGGGAAATCAGAACATCAAAAGATTACTGTTAATGAAAGAAAACTAGGCATCTTAAGTTAAGGGATCTAGCTTTTTCTATGCATGGGAAGAAGCAAAGTCTGGGCTCACTGGAGTCGTTACTTTGATAGGCACCTCAGCTTTCTGGGGTCAGTATCCCGTGCTGCTTCTTCTGAGTGTCCTCAGGGTGCATCATCAGGAGTGGCCGCAGTGGCTGACTGATGGATGGGAGCACACCCTGCCTCCATCCTGAGTTCCCTGAGGGCTCACTGTCAGGGCGGCTGTAACGTGATGGCTTGATGGCTGAGGCTTCCTTCGTTTACTGACACAGCATTTGCACTCATGCCAACCTTGGGTGCTGCATGGTCCCCCTGGCCAAAAGTGGCCAGTCTCAACCCCTTCTCCTCCTCCTAGGAAGATCTGCAGTTTCCCTGCAGTCACCCCTGGAGAGTGACCATAACTATATTCATTGCTGTAAGAGCTGGGACAACCAGGTGTCCAGGAGCAATGGGGGCTGCTGGCTTTGCCTCCTTTTACAGGCTGTAGGAAGGCTCACCAGCCTTGAATTTCCAGTTCCTAATCACCTGCCCTAGCTGGGCATAGCTAGAAGTGGACAAAAGCAGACCTACATTTGAGGATTGGCATTGCCATTTACAGGCTGGGAGAGCCTGCAATCCTGTTTAACTTCTGTACGCCTGTTTCCTCTCAGAGTCATGGAGTTGTTACATCATGAGGATGTTTGAAATGACATCTATGATGTGCCTGAACAAGTTGCAGCAGTTGCATGGGTGTTATTGTTGCCCAGGATACAGCATAGTTTTCCTGTAAGTGTTAAAAAAAGTTCTATTATCACCTCTCTTAGTGATCATAATGGGAGTGAGGTTAGCAGTTTCAGTCTCCTTCATCCAAACAGAGGAGCCAGAGGCAGTTCCCCCTATTCAGGCATCAACCTTCTGCAGCCTCGAAATTGGATATCAAATAGAAATGAGAACCCAAGCATCATTATCCTGGCCTAAACCACTGTGCATGAATAACTTTGACTCTTCTGGGGGAATAGGAAGCTCAGGTTGGATATCTCTCAGTTTTGTGCCCAAAGAGGACCTGGCTCTGCTGATTGCTCCAGGTCCCCCCTTCCCCCTCCCGCCCTCCTCCCCCTTTCCTCCCTACCCCCTTCCCACCTTTCCTCCTCTGCCTCCCCTCCCTCCTAGGGGAAGCGTCATTCACAGCACGAGGTCTCATGTCTGGCAGCCAGGTAGTGACTGAGCTGCTATTCAGGAGTCAGTTAACAATCTCAGAGTGAATCTGAGTCAAGAAGGGGCAAAAAGGGAAAGTGCCATCTTAACAAAACAGGAACCCCTTCCTGAGTCACAGAGGAACATCCTGGGCAGCTTCTCAGCAGTCTTCACTCAGCAAAGGAGAGCCTGAACTTCCTCCAGTTCCATTTCTGCTCAGCAAGAAAAAGAAAAAAAAAAAAGCATCCTTATGCAGAAGAAAAAACAAAATGCAAAACCTTTCCTCTTTCCTTGTGCCTCCACCTTGGCTTCTCAGAAATCACCAGGCTCAGTAACCTCAGTTGACAGCAACAGTCAGAGAGGAAATCTCTACATAAATAAAATCAGAGGCCAAGATGATCCCGAGCTCCCTTAGTTCTTCTTTTCCTGCTCCCACACAGGGACAGCCTTGTGTGAGAACACTTTGAAAATATTATTTTCATACCCTCTACAATTTCATAAGGTGAGTGCTATTGTCAGTCCCATTTTACAGGCAAAGAAATTGAGGCAAGAGATCTAAAACAACTTACCCAGGGTCACACAGCCGCCAAGTGGTGAAGCCAGGGTTTGGATCGGGATGTAGTTCATAAGTACATGGGGAATTCCTCTGAGACTGGATGAAAGGAGCTGAACAGGGTAATAACGAGTTCCTAAACATTACCTAGGCTTCCCAGGTGGCTCAGTGGTAAAGAATCTGCAGGCTCCATCCCTGGGTCGGGAAGATGCCCTGAAGGAGAGCATGGCAACCCACCCCAGTATTCTTGCCGGGAAAACCCCACGGACAGAGGAGTCTGGCGGGCTGTAATCCAGTGAGCCACAAAGAGTCAGACACGATCAATCGACCAGGCACTCATGCATGCAAATATTACATTAACTACCCCAATCTTTTAAAGAAAGCCTATTGAACATCTAGAGCCAGCTGCTTTCACACTGATTTTATTTCCTTTAGTCCATGTGCCACCACCTGTAAGGTCAATGTTTTCTCTGTTTTACCGAAGAAGTCTCCCCAGTTGCCCTGCCCACCGTGGGCACAGCCGGGTGTGGCTTCCTGCCCGAGGATGAGGCCCCGTCTCCTGACTCCCCAGCGGCTGGGGCAGGCAGCGTCCTGGAGTTGGTTGTTTCTCTGTTCCTTCCAAGGAGGCTTCACCGTGTGCTCAGAGACGGGCTCAGGTGCACAGGCCTGCTGCTCTTGGCCTGGGCTACCACAGCCATCGCCACCCGCCTGTGGTACTTTCCCAACGGGCAGTTGCTGGCCTGCCAAAATCACAGACTTGGTCTGGTTTCTCTATGGCTTTCTTGGAGCTGGACTCTTAGTTAGAATGAGGTTTACCTACCTTACCTCCTCCAGAAGAAAGATGCTCCTGAACAGCTTTCAAATCACAGAGCAGTTCATCTCCTCTTGGGGCCGCCCACCCTGGGCCCCCTGGCATGGCCAGCTGCCCACCTCTGTGCCCACAACATCTGAGACATAAACGCCCTTGTCACTGGCTCATCCTACTGCAGATGTCTCTGTATGCGCCTGCCTCCCACATTTGCTGTGAGCTCCTTAAGAATACAGCCCAAGTCTCCTTCACCTTTGCCTCTAAAGCAGCGGTCCCCAACCTTTTTGCCATCAAGGGCCGGTTTTGTAGAAGACAGATTTTCCACAGGCTGGGGACAAGCAAGAGGATGGTTTGGGGATGATTCAAGAGCTTTCCTTTTATTGTGCACTTTATTCCTATTGCTATTACATTAGCTCCACCTCAGATCATCAGGCATTAGATCCCAGAGGCTGGGGACCCTGCTGTAATGTATGTACCTAGCAAAGTGCTGTCTTAGACCAGAGCTTATTATGTGATTGTTATGAAAGATATTTCACAAAAAGCACAAAGCAGAGCACTTGTCAGGTTCATCAGGTTTCAAGAGAGTCATCTCAAAAAATAAACTGTGTAGCTCCCATCAAAGCTTCCCTAGGCTAGATTATGGGATTGGCAGACTTCCTCTGAGGAAGGCCAGACAGTGATTATTTCCAGTTTTGCAGGCCACATGGTCTCTTGTTTCAACTACTCAACTCTGCCACCATAGGGCAAAAAGCATCTATTGATAATATATAAACAAATGGGTGGAGCTGAGATCCAGTAAAACTTTATTTATAAAAACAAGCAACCTGCTGGATTTAGCCTACAAGTTGTAATTAGTTGCCCCTTGAGGCAAATATTGAGTATTTTTCCTTCCTCTCCACCTATATTTTCATCTGGCTCCTCCTCTCCCAGGCATCCAGGGTCCCTTAGGAAAAGATTATGTGTTGATGTGAGATCCCAGTGCCAGGCACTGGAATTTCCCTGGTGGTCCAGTGGTTAAGACTCTGCACTTCCAATGCAAGGGTCACGGGTTCAATCCCTGGTTGAGGAACTAAGATGCCACGTGCTGCGTGGTGTGACCCCCTACCCCCCAAAAAATGCCAAAACCAGTGTTGGGCAGTGAGCTCAGCAAATGGAAGGATGAATGTATGAAGGAGAAAGAACCCTCAGAAAAAGGTGATCACCTCCCTTCCTGTTTCTCCTCCGCACACAGTAGTAGAGGCAGTGATGTCTCAGGTTTCATCTGATAACTGCCTGCCCCACTCCCCGTCCTGGCAAAGCTGAGCCTTCTCTTCCTCCACAGGCTGTCTCTTATACACATCTAGATGTGTATAAGAGACAGCTCCTCCCCCTTTCCTCCCTACCCCCTTCCCACCTTTCCTCCTCTGCCTCCCCTCCCTCCTAGGGGAAGCGTCATTCACAGCACGAGGTCTCATGTCTGGCAGCCAGGTAGTGACTGAGCTGCTATTCAGGAGTCAGTTAACAATCTCAGAGTGAATCTGAGTCAAGAAGGGGCAAAAAGGGAAAGTGCCATCTTAACAAAACAGGAACCCCTTCCTGAGTCACAGAGGAACATCCTGGGCAGCTTCTCAGCAGTCTTCACTCAGCAAAGGAGAGCCTGAACTTCCTCCAGTTCCATTTCTGCTCAGCAAGAAAAAGAAAAAAAAAAAAGCATCCTTATGCAGAAGAAAAAACAAAATGCAAAACCTTTCCTCTTTCCTTGTGCCTCCACCTTGGCTTCTCAGAAATCACCAGGCTCAGTAACCTCAGTTGACAGCAACAGTCAGAGAGGAAATCTCTACATAAATAAAATCAGAGGCCAAGATGATCCCGAGCTCCCTTAGTTCTTCTTTTCCTGCTCCCACACAGGGACAGCCTTGTGTGAGAACACTTTGAAAATATTATTTTCATACCCTCTACAATTTCATAAGGTGAGTGCTATTGTCAGTCCCATTTTACAGGCAAAGAAATTGAGGCAAGAGATCTAAAACAACTTACCCAGGGTCACACAGCCGCCAAGTGGTGAAGCCAGGGTTTGGATCGGGATGTAGTTCATAAGTACATGGGGAATTCCTCTGAGACTGGATGAAAGGAGCTGAACAGGGTAATAACGAGTTCCTAAACATTACCTAGGCTTCCCAGGTGGCTCAGTGGTAAAGAATCTGCAGGCTCCATCCCTGGGTCGGGAAGATGCCCTGAAGGAGAGCATGGCAACCCACCCCAGTATTCTTGCCGGGAAAACCCCACGGACAGAGGAGTCTGGCGGGGTGTAATCCAGTGAGCCACAAAGAGTCAGACACGATCAATCGACCAGGCACTCATGCATGCAAATATTACGTTAACTACCCCAATCTTTTAAAGAAAGCCTATTGAACATCTAGAGCCAGCTGCTTTCACACTGATTTTATTTCCTTTAGTCCATGTGCCACCACCTGTAAGGTCAATGTTTTCTCTGTTTTACCGAAGAAGTCTCCCCAGTTGCCCTGCCCACCGTGGGCACAGCCGGGTGTGGCTTCCTGCCCGAGGATGAGGCCCCGTCTCCTGACTCCCCAGCGGCTGGGGCAGGCAGCGTCCTGGAGTTGGTTGTTTCTCTGTTCCTTCCAAGGAGGCTTCACCGTGTGCTCAGAGACGGGCTCAGGTGCACAGGCCTGCTGCTCTTGGCCTGGGCTACCACAGCCATCGCCACCCGCCTGTGGTACTTTCCCAACGGGCAGTTGCTGGCCTGCCAAAATCACAGACTTGGTCTGGTTTCTCTATGGCTTTCTTGGAGCTGGACTCTTAGTTAGAATGAGGTTTACCTACCTTACCTCCTCCAGAAGAAAGATGCTCCTGAACAGCTTTCAAATCACAGAGCAGTTCATCTCCTCTTGGGGCCGCCCACCCTGGGCCCCCTGGCATGGCCAGCTGCCCACCTCTGTGCCCACAACATCTGAGACATAAACGCCCTTGTCACTGGCTCATCCTACTGCAGATGTCTCTGTATGCGCCTGCCTCCCACATTTGCTGTGAGCTCCTTAAGAATACAGCCCAAGTCTCCTTCACCTTTGCCTCTAAAGCAGCGGTCCCCAACCTTTTTGCCATCAAGGGCCGGTTTTGTAGAAGACAGATTTTCCACAGGCTGGGGACAAGCAAGAGGATGGTTTGGGGATGATTCAAGAGCTTTCCTTTTATTGTGCACTTTATTCCTATTGTTATTACATTAGCTCCACCTCAGATCATCAGGCATTAGATCCCAGAGGCTGGGGACCCTGCTGTAATGTATGTACCTAGCAAAGTGCTGTCTTAGACCAGAGCTTATTATGTGATTGTTATGAAAGATATTTCACAAAAAGCACAAAGCAGAGCACTTGTCAGGTTCATCAGGTTTCAAGAGAGTCATCTCAAAAAATAAACTGTGTAGCTCCCATCAAAGCTTCCCTAGGCTAGATTATGGGATTGGCAGACTTCCTCTGAGGAAGGCCAGACAGTGATTATTTCCAGTTTTGCAGGCCACATGGTCTCTTGTTTCAACTACTCAACTCTGCCACCATAGGGCAAAAAGCATCTATTGATAATATATAAACAAATGGGTGGAGCTGAGATCCAGTAAAACTTTATTTATAAAAACAAGCAACCTGCTGGATTTAGCCTACAAGTTGTAATTAGTTGCCCCTTGAGGCAAATATTGAGTATTTTTCCTTCCTCTCCACCTGTATTTTCATCTGGCTCCTCCTCTCCCAGGCATCCAGGGTCCCTTAGGAAAAGATTATGTGTTGATGTGAGATCCCAGTGCCAGGCACTGGAATTTCCCTGGTGGTCCAGTGGTTAAGACTCTGCACTTCCAATGCAAGGGTCACGGGTTCAATCCCTGGTTGAGGAACTAAGATGCCACATGCTGTGTGGTGTGACCCCCTACCCCCCAAAAAATGCCAAAACCAGTGTTGGGCAGTGAGCTCAGCAAATGGAAGGATGAATGTATGAAGGAGAAAGAACCCTCAGAAAAAGGTGACCACCTCCCTTCCTGTTTCTCCTCCGCACACAGTAGTAGAGGCAGTGATGTCTCAGGTTTCATCTGATAACTGCCTGCCCCACTCCCCGTCCTGGCAAAGCTGAGCCTTCTCTTCCTCCACAGGAGAACCTCTAAATCAGCAATACTTCACCAGAGTCCTACCTAAGTGGCACTATAGATCTAGTTGTCTAACAGACCCTGCTCAAATCATAAGACTAACCCGACTGGCTATGTATCCTCCCTGAGCTTTAGTAAAAGGAGACTCACACCATCTCACCAAGAGGTGGGGAGCATTAAATGAGATAATATAGAGAGACCACCCTGCACATACCTGCAGCCAGTAAAATGCAACCTGTCCTCCTTTCTGGCCCAGATAATCGCTCCCCAACCTCTTCCCTGGACCCAGTCAAGTGTCCATGTCCTGCCTCTTACCTCCCTTGCTGATTTCTGCAGGACAGGTTTGCATCTCTCAGCTCCACCACCAGACAAATCGTTCATAACCCTTGCCTCACTCTCCTTGTCTGTAGACTGTGTAGGAACATCTGCACCCAACTTCTCTCAAGAGATACAGTGACAATTGGAAGGTGTCAAGCAGCTGGAGGAAATGTAGGCTTCGTACTTGCAGAATCTTAGAACATTCACTGAAAGAAAGTGATGAGACAGAAGACTTTCCCTGGTCCTGGGGCAAGCAGAGTGGAGCCTGGCTCACTCAGGGACACCCTGTGTGTTTAGCATCCCCTCTTAATACCAGCCACTAGTTCAAACTTCACTCCAGTTTTCCAACACAACCTCCCAGTATTGCCTAGAAAGATGGTTATACTTGCCTGTTCACAGTGAAATGGGAATAAAATAAACAGGACCTAACCAGTCTGTGAAGCTGAATAAAGTAAAAATGAATGCGCCATCCCCTTTTTTTCTTTCATTTCTTTTTTTCCTTTCCTTCTTTCCATTCAGTCCACTTTAGTGTCTACTCTGTGCCTTCACTCATACCTGGCTCTAAGGCAAGCTAGGGTAGTAGCCATGAAGTTGGAGAGATGGGGCTGCATTTGACACATACTAAAAGGTGGAGTTGGGCGATTTCCCCAGTGGTCCAGTGGTTAAGTCTTCACCTTCCAGAGCAGGAGTTATGGGTTTGATACCTAGTCTGGGAGCTAAGATCCTACATGACTTGTGGCCAAAGAACCAGAACATAAACAACAGAGAAAATGTTGTAACAAATTCAGGAAAGACTTTAAAAAGGCATTCCACATAAAAAGATGGAGTTGGCAGGATCTGATAAATGTTGGGCTTAAGGGGCAAACAAGGAGCAACCAGAGTGGTTCAGGCATTCTTGGGCAGGGAGGCAGTGGTGGTGTTCCCTGCAGCAGGGGCCTCGGGAGGAGGACAGAGGCTGAGCTCCGTCCCACGATCCCCCTGAGAGAGCAGAGGGTGGTTGGGCTGAGATCAGAAGCCGGGAGAGAGGTGACCATAGGAACCACCGTGGGGAGATGATGTAGAACCCTGGGAGCAGTGAGTTTGCCCAGGGCTTGTGAACTGATGGAGACGAAAAAGGAGCTGTTTGTATAAAAGCAGAGGAGCATCACAGAGGACAGTGCGTTCACGGAGATGCACAGTCTAGTGTGACTGGAGCACGGGCCGCTGAAGTGAAGAAGGGACAGGAACCGGAGCTGACAGGCAGCCTGGGGCAATGTTCCATATGACCTCATGTGCCATGCTAACGAGCCAACTCCTGACCTTTGAGTTGTTGTTGTTCAATTGCTAAGTTGTGTCCGATCGTTTGTGACACCATAGACTATAGCATGTCAGGCTTTCCTGTCCTTCACTGTCTCCCTGAGTTTGCCCAAAGTCATATCCATTGAGTCAGTGATGCCATCCAACCATCTCATCCTCTGTCACCCACTTCTCCTCCCGCCTTCAATCTTTCCCAGCATTAGGGTCTTTCCAATGAGTTGACTCAGCATCAGGTGGCCAAAGTATTGGAGCTTCAGCTTCAGCATCAGTCCTTTCAATGAATATTCAGGATTGATTTGCTTTAAATGGACTGGAATGGGTGAATTTAACTCAGATGACCATTATATCTACTACTGCGGGCAGGAATCCCTCAGGAGAAATGGAGTAGCCATCATGGTCAACAAAAGAGTCCGAAATGCAGTACTTGGATGCAATCTCAAAAATGACAGAATGATCTCTGTTCGTTTCCAAGGCAAACCATTCAATATCACAGTTATCCAAGTCTATGCCCCAACCAGTAATGCTGAAGAAGCTGAAGTTGAATGGTTTTATGAAGACCTACAAGACCTTTTAGAACTAACACCCAAAAAAGATGTCCTTTTCATTATAGGGGACTGGAATGCTAAAGTAGGAAGTCAAGAAACACCTGGAATAACAGGCAAATTTGGCCTTGGAATGCGGAATGAAGCAGGGCAAAGACTAATAGAGTTTTGCCAAGAAAATTTCCAAGGCAAACCATTCAATATCACAGTTATCCAAGTCTATGCCCCAACCAGTAATGCTGAAGAAGCTGAAGTTGAATGGTTTTATGAAGACCTACAAGACCTTTTAGAACTAACACCCAAAAAAGATGTCCTTTTCATTATAGGGGACTGGAATGCTAAAGTAGGAAGTCAAGAAACACCTGGAGTAACAGGCAAATTTGGCCTTGGAATGCAGAATGAAGCAGGGCAAAGACTAATAGAGTTTTGCCAAGAAAATGCACTGGTCATAGCAAACACCCTCTTCCAACAACACAAGAGAAGACTCTTCACATGGACATCACCAGATGGTCAACACCAAAATCAGATTGATTATATTCTGTGCAGCCAAAGATGGAGAAGCTCTATACAGTCAACAAAAACAAGACTGGGAGCTGACTGTGGCTCAGATCATGAACTCCTTATTACCAAATTCAGGCTTAAATTGAAGAAAGTAGGGAAAACTGCTAGACCATTCAGGTATGACCTAAATCAAATCCCTTATGATTATACAGTAGAAGTGATGAATAGATTTAAGGGCCTAGATCTGATAGATAGAGTGCCTGATGAACTATGGGTTTATCATATATAGCTTTTATTATGTTGAGGTGTGTTCCTTCTATGCCTGCTTTCTGGTGGGTTTTTAAAATCATAAATGGATGTTGAAATTTGATGTTGAATGTCAAAGGCTTTCTCTGTATCTATTGAGATAATCATATGGTTTTTATCTCTCAATTTGTTAATGTGGTATATCACATTGATTGATCTGTGAATATTGAAGAATCCTTGCTTCCCTGGAATAAAACACACTTGGTCATGATGTATGATCTTTTTAATATGTTGTTGGATTCTGTTTGCTAGAATTTTAACGATTTTTGTTAAGGATGTTCATCAGTGCTATTGGCCTGTAGTTTTCTTTTTTTGTGGCATCTTTGTCTGGTTTTGGTATTAGGGTGGTATTTTGGTATCTATGATGGTGGCCTCATAGAATGAGTTTGACAGTTTACCTTCCTCTGAAATTTTCTGAAAGAATTTGAGTAGGATAGGTGTTAGCTCTTCTCTAAATTTTTAATAGAATTCACCTGTGAAACCGTCTTGTCCTGGGCTTTTGTTTGTTGGAGGATTTCTGATTACAGTTTCGATTTCTGTGCTTGTGATAGGTCTGTTAAGATTTTTCTGTTTCTTCCTTGTTCAGTTTTGGAAGGTTATACTTTTCTGAGAATTCATCCATTTCTTCCAAGTTGTCCATTTTATTGGCATATAGCTGCTGATCGTAGTATCTTATGATCCTTTGTATTTCTGTGTTGTCTGTTGTGATTTCTCCATTTTAATTTTTAATTTTGTTGATTTGATTCTTCTCCCTTTGTTTCTTGATGAGTCTGGCTAATGGTTTGTCTATTTTATTTATCTTCTCAAAGAACTAGCTTTTAGCTTTGTTGATTTTGGCTATGGTCTCCTTTGCTTCTTTTTCATTTATTTCTGCCCTAATTTTTATAATTTCTTTCTGCTAACCCTGTGGTTTTTCATTTCTTCTTTTTCTAGTTGCTTTAGGTGTAAAGTTAGGTTATTTATTTGATTTTTCTCTTGTTTCTTTATGAACCTTCCCCTTAGCACTGCTTTTACTGAATTCCATAGATTTTGGATTGTTGTGTTTTCATTTTCATTCGTTTCTATGCATATTTTGATTTCTTTGTTGATTTCTTCTGTGATTTGTTGGTTATTCAGAAGCATGAGGTTTAGCTTCCATATGTTTGTATTTTAAACAGATTTCCCCCTGTAGTTGACATCTAATCTTTCCACATGGTGGTCAGAAAAGAGACTTGAAATGATTTCAAAATTTTTTTTTGAATTTACAAAGGCTAGATTTATGGCCCTGGATGTGATCTATCCTGCAGAATGTTCCATGTGCACTTGAGAAAAAGGTGAAATTCATTTTTGGGGGGGTGAAAGGTCCTATAGATATCAGTTAGGTCTAACTGGCCATTGTATCATATAAAGTTTGTGTTTCCTTGCTAATTTTCTGTTTACTTGATCTATCCATAGGTGTGAGTGGGGTATTAAAGTCTCCCACTATTATTGTGTTACTGTTAATTTCCCCTTTCATACTTGTTAGCATTTGCCTTACATATTGCAGTGCTCCTGTGTTGGGTGCATATATAATTGTTATATCTTCTTCTTGAATTGATCCTTTGATTATTATGTAGTGTCCTTCTTTGTCTCTTTCATGGCCTTTATTTCAAAGTCTATTTTATCTGATATGAGTATTGCTACTCCTGCTTTCTTTTGGTCTCTATTTGCATGGAGTATCTTTTTCCAGCCTTTCACTTTCAGTCTGTATGTGTCCCTTGTTTTGAGGTGGGTCTCTTGTAGACAACATATATAGGGGTCTTGTTTTTGTATCCATTCAGCCAGTCTTTGTCTTTTGGTTGGGGCACTCAATCCATTTTCATTTAGGATAATTATTGATAAGTATGATCCCATTGCCATTTACTTTGTTGTTTTGAGTTCGAGTTTATAAACCTTTTCTGTGATTCCTGTCTAGAGAAGATCCTTTAGCATTTGTTGGAGAGCCGGTTTGGTGGTGCTGAATTCTCTCAGCTTTTGCTTGTCTGTAAAGCTTTTGATCCCCTTCATATTTGAATGAGACCCTTGTTGGGTATAGTAATCTGGGTTGTAGATTTTTCTCTTTCATCACTTTAAGTATGTCCTGCCATTCCCTTCTGGCCTGAGGAGTTTCTATTGAAAGATCAGCTGTTATCCTTATGGGAATCCCCTTGTGTGTTATCTGTTGCTTTTCCCTTGCTGCTTTTAATATTGGTTCTTTGTGTTTGATCTTCATTAACTTGATTAATATATATCTTGGGGTGTTTTGCCTTGGGTTTATCCTCCTTGGGACTCTTGGGGTTTCCTGGACTTGGGTAGCTATTTCCTTCCCCATTTTAGGGAAGTTTTCAACTATTATCTCCTCAAGTATTTTCTCATGGCCTTTATTTTTGTCTTCTTCTTCTGGGACACCTATGATTTGAATGTTGGGGCATTTAACATTGTCCCAGAGGTCTCTGAGGTTGTCCTAATTTCTTTTCATTCTTTTTTCCACTCTGCTTCATTTATTTCCACCACTTCTATTTCAATATTCTACCTCACTTATCCTCTCTTCTGCCTCAGTTATTCTACTGTTGGTTCCCTCCAGAGTGCTTTTGATCTCAGTTATTGCATTATTCATTATTGATTGACTCTTTTTTAATTCTTCTAGGTCCTTGTTAAACATTTCTTGCATCTTCTCAGTCCTTGTCTTTAATCTATTTATCCGTAATTCCATTTTGTTTTCAAGATTTTGGATCATTTTCATTATCATTATTCAGAATTCCTTTTCAGGTAGACTCCCTATCTCCTTTTTTGTTTGGTTTGGTGGGCATTTTTCATGTTCCAAGTATTTCCAAATATTAGGAAATATTGCATGCAGAGTTCCAAAATAATAGCAAGAAGAGATAAGAAAGCCTTCCTCAGTGATCAATGCAAAGAAATAGAGGAAAACAACAGAATGGGAAAGACTAGAGATCTCTTCAAGAAAATTAGAGATACTGAGGGAACATTTCATGGAAAGATGGGCTCGATAAAGGACAGAAAAGCTATGGACCTAACAGAAGCAGAAGATATTAAGAAGAGGTGGCAAGAATACACAAAAGAACTGTACAAAAAATATCTTCACAACCCAGATAATCATGCTGGTGTGATCACTCACCTAGAGCCAGACATCCTGGAATGTGAAGTCAAGTGGGCCTTAGAAAGCATCACTATGAACAAAGCTAGTGGAGGTGATGGAATTCCAGTTGAGCTGTTTCAAATCCTGAAAGATGATGCTGTGAAAGTGCTGCACTCAATCTGCCAGCAAATTTGGAAAACTCAGCAGTGGCCACAGGACTGGAAAAGGTCAGTTTTCATTCCAATTCCAAAGAAAGGCAATGCCAAAGATAACAAAGCTAGTGGAGGTGATGGAATTCCAGTTGAGCTGTTTCAAATCCTGAAAGATGATGCTGTGAAAGTGCTGCACTCAATCTGCCAGCAAATTTGGAAAACTCAGCAGTGGCCACAGGACTGGAAAAGGTCAGTTTTCATTCCAATTCCAAAGGAAGTCAATGCCAAAGAATGCTCCAACTACCACACAATTGCACTCATCTCACATGCTAGTAAATTAATGCTTAAAATTCTCCCAGCCAGGCTTCAGCAATATGTGAACTGTGAACTTCCAGATGTTCAAGCTGGTTTTAGAAAAGACAGAGGAACCAGAGATCAAACTGCCAACATCTGGTTGATCATGGAAAAAGCAAGAGAGTTCCAGAAAAACATCTATTTCTGCTATATTGACTCTGCCAAAGCCTTTGACTGTGTGGATCACAGTAAACTGTGGAAAATTCTGAAAGAGATGGGCATACCAGACCACCTGACCTGCCTCTTGAGAAACCTATATGCATGTCAGGAAGCAACAGTTAGAACAGGCCATGGAACAACAGACCAAATAGGAAAAGGAGTACATCAAGGCTGTATATGCAGAGTACATCATGAGAAACACTGGGTTGGAGAAAGCACAAGCTGGAATCAAGCTTCCCGGGAGAAATATCAATAATCTCAGATATGCAGATGACACCACCCTTATGGCAGAAAGTGAAGGGGAACTAAAAAGCCTCTTGATGAAAGTGAAAGAGAAGAGTGAAAAAGTTGTCTTAAAGCTCAACATTCAGAAAACTAAGATCATGTCATCTGGTCCCATCACTTCATGGCTAATAGATGGGGAAACAGTGGAAACAGTGTCAGACTTTATTTTCTTGGGCTCCAAAATCACTGCAGGTGGTGACTGCAGCCATGAAGTTAAAAGACGCTTACTCCTTGGAAGGAAAGTTATGACCAACCTAGATAGTATATTGAAGAGCAGAGACATTACTTTGCCAACAAAGGTCCGTCTACTCAAGCCTATGGTTTTTCCAGTAGTCATGTATGGATGTGAGAGTTGGACTGTGAAGAAAGCTGAGCACCGAAGAATTGGTGCTTTTGAACTGTGGTGTTGGAGAAGACTCTTGAGAGTCCCTTGGACTGCAAGGAGATCCAACCAGTCCATCCTAAAGGAGATCAGTCCTGGGTGTTCATTAGAAGGACTGGTGTTGAAGCTGAAACTCCAATACTTTGGCCACCTCATGCAAAGCGTTGAGGAAAAGACTGATGCTGGGAGGGATTGGGGGCAGGAGGAGAAGGGGATGACAGAGGATGAGATGGCTGGATGGCATCACCGACTCGATGGACATGAGTCTGAGTGAACTCCGGGAGTTGGTGATGGACAGGGGGGCCTGGTGTGCTGTGATTCATGGGGTCGCAAAGAGTCGGACATGACTGAGTGACTGAACTGAATAGTAGTTTATAAAAATGAAAATTAAAGAGTAATAAAGAACTTAAAAATAAAAACATGATAATAGTGAAAATATATCTAGGAATTTCTCTGGAGCTGTTGAGGGCAGTGTGGGGTCAGTTCAGTTTCAGATAGTTCCTTGTTCCAGCTTCTCCTCCTCCTCAAGGTCTGCAGGCCCCTTCCAATGCTTAGTCAGTGTTTACTTAGGGTTTTAATCTGTTGCACCTGTCACTTCCAGAGTGGCTCCCTCTTCTTTGTTTATTTTGGCTTCCTCTGATAGTCTCTTCAGTGTCTAATCTCTGCCCTGACACAATGGGGGTGAAGGAGGTCACTTATTTAGGCTCACTTGTCCAGTTGTGGTGTGGGGAGGGAGGAATAGTGCAAGCGAATATCACTGGCATGTGTGGGGAGTGCTTGCAGTGTCTGGACCACACTGGGTTTGCCCCAGCTCATAGCGCGTGTGCTTTCCCGGGCTACACTGCTCAGGCTCCAGGTTGCTCTGAAGGTGAACTGTCCAAAGCGGGCCCTGGGTTGTGTGCACTTTCTAGGTCTAAGTTGCTCAGGTTCAGCTTCTCGGGTATTCCACAAAGGCACAGACTCGGTTGGGCCTGCGTTTTGTACCCTTCCCAGGTCTGAGGAGCTCAGGCGACCAGGTGCTTGGCAAGCACACTGTCCCAGGTGTATGGTGTGTCTTATCACCCCTGTTCCCAGCTGCTTGGTTTCCTGGGTGCACAGCAAGAGTGCCATCTCAGGTGTGCTATGTGTCTCCTCTGGGGGGCTGATCTCAGGCTGCGACCCTCCTGGCAGATGTCAACCGTCCAGGATCCCAGAAGACTTGGTTAGCAACTGGGAGCCTGCTCCCAGTTTGGTGGAGGATGCCATCTCTGGGCCTGAGATTGCCTCTCGCCTTCTGGCTCTGGATGTTGCCCGCAGGGGGATGGGCCAGTCCATAGCTGGCTAGCTCTCCTTTGGTATTCACTCAGTCCTTTGTTCCTTGAGCCGGCCAGGCTCTGCCTTGGGTTAGAACTTTTCGCGGGAAAGTTCTCTCTGTTTTCTTTTTTTCCTCTCTCAGGCTATCCCACAGTTTGGGTTGCTATCTCACCTTAGCTCCTTCAGACAGTCCTCAGGGCATTCAGGCCTGGTCCTTACCCTCAGCATGCAACCCGCACCTCCCCTGCTCGCTGGTGGCAGATGCGTGTGTCTGGAGTATTTCTCTGCTGGGAGTTTTGGTTAAGGCACGTATTCTGTGGGTTTTGTTTTTTGTTTTTTTCCCTCTCCGTTATGTTGTCCTATGAGATTCCAAAACTCCCCACAGACTCATTGGTGAGAGGGTTTCCTGTTGTTTGGAAACTTCTCCTCCTTCACGACTCCCTCCCCAGGATGGGTCTCTGTCCCTAACTCTCTTGTCTCTCTTTTTGTCTTTTATATTTTGTCCTACCTCCTATCGAAGAGAATGGGCAGCCTTTCTGGGTGCCTGGTGTCCCCCGATACCATTCAGAAGTTGTTTTTTGGAAGTTGCTCAACATTCCGCTGATCTTTTGATGATTTTGTGGGGGAGAAAGTGGTTTCCCTGTCCTATTCTTCTGCCATCTCAGGACAAATGCCCCTAGCATCTATGTTTATCAAGGATATTGGTGTATAGATTTCTTTTTCTGTAGTGTTCTTTTCTGGCTTTGGTATCAGGGTAATACTAACCTTGAAAAATAAGTTTAGGCATGTTTCTGCCTCTAACTTTTCTTGAAAATTTGAGGACCGGCATTAACTCTTCTTTAAATGTTTGGTAGACCAGTGAAACCATTTGATCTTGGGCTTTTTTTCCTTTTCCTTTTTTGAAAATTATGGTATTCATATAAAGTAAATTTCCCTTTAAATTTATGGTTTTCTGAGTTTTAGGAATTTTATACAGTCATGTATACCATCATAATCATGATAAAGGATTGTTGATAACCTCCAGAAATTCCATTGTACTGCACTTTAAGTCTTCTCCTATCCTAAATCTCTAGGAATCAATGATTTGTTGTCTTCTCCTAGAATTTTGCCCTTCCCAGAATGTGTTATAAATGGAATCATTTTTATGTGTATGTATATAAGTTGAGATTCACCCATGCTCTTGTGTGTGTCAAGATTCATTCTTTTCTATTGCTGAATTGCATTCCAATTCTATTGTATGCATGTACTATAATTTGTCAGTTCTTGAGAATTTAGGTTGTTCTGAGTATTTATGAATAAAGCTACTAAAACGTTTGCATACAGGCTATTTATGAAAAGAAAAAGTTTTCATTTTCATTTGAGTAAATATGTTGGAGTGGGATTGCTGGCCTGTATCTTAAGGGTAGGGCTTCTCTGGTGGCTCAGTGGTAAAGAATCTGCCTGCCAACGCAAGAGATGTAGATTTGATGCCTGGGTTGGGAAGATCCCTGGAGAAGGAAATGGCAACCCACTCCAGTATTCTTGCCTGGGAAATCCATGGACAGAGGAGCCTGCTGGGCTACAGTCCATGGGGCTGAGAAGAATCAGACATGACTTAGGTACTAAACAGCAACAACAATATTAAATGTATGTTTAACATCATCAAAAAATGCCAGTTTACTTTTCAAAGTGGCTATATTATTTTAAACTCTCATTAGCAATATATAAGAGTTCCATTTAGAGTCTTAAAGTTCAACATTCTGTGTGGGATATCGAGAATGGCTTGGATTCCATGCAAGATTAAAAATTAGGACAGAAACTTGTAAAATAAAGCCATGATACTAAAGACTACCCCTTCAGTGAAAGGATAGGCAGAAGTAGTCTAGTAACTGTTGTTTCTTAATTTGCATACAGATTTCTCAGGAGACAGGTCAGGTGGTCTATTATTCCCATCTCTTTAAGAATTGTCCAGAGCTGTGATCCACACGGTCAAAGGCTTTGGCATAGTGAATTAAGCAGAAGTAGATGTTTTTCTTGAATTGTCTTGCTTTTTCTATGATACAGCAAACGTTGACAATTTGGTCTCTGGTTCCTCTGCCTTTTTAAAATCCAGTTTGTACATCTGGAAGTCCTCAGTTCATGTACTGTTGAAGCCTATCTTGAAGGATTTTGAGCATTACCTTGCTATAGCATGTGAAATGAGTGTGATTGTACGGTAGTTTGAACATTCTTTGGCATTGTCATTCTTCGGGATTGGTATGAAAACCAACCTTTTCCAGTCCTGTGGCCATTGCTGAGTTTTCCAAATTTGCTGTCATATGGAGTACAGCATTTTAAAACAGCATCATTCTTTAGGATTTAAAATAGGCCAGCTGGAGTTCCATCACCTCCACTAGCTTTGTTCATCGTAATGAGTTCCTTGACGGCTCAGTGGGTAAAGGAGTACAGGAGACACAGAAGACACAGGTTCAATCCCTGGGTCAGAAAGATCCCCTGGAGAAGGAAATGGTAACCTAATCCACTATTTCTTGCCTGAAAAATCCCATGGACATAGGAGCCTGGCAGGTTACAGTCCAAAGGGTCACAAAGAGCTGGAACTGGTTGAGCAACTAAGCACACACAATGCTTTCTAGACCCACTTGAATTTGCATTCCAGGATGTCTGCCCCTAGGTGAGTGACCACACCATCTTGGTTATCCAGGTGATTAAGAGCTTTTTTGTATATTTTTAGTATAGTCTTGCCACTGCTTCTTAGTCTCTTGTGCTTCTGTTATGTCCTGGCAGTTTCTGTCCTTTATTGTGCCCATGAAATGTTTCTTTGGTATCTCCAATTTTCTTGACAAGATCTCTAGTCTTTTTCATTCTGTTGTTTTCCTCTCTCTATGCATGATTCATCATACTTCTAATAGTGCCCATAACTCTTTCCTCCCATTATCTTTTGGAATTTTCAAATATTTATGGAAGTATATATACACATATACACACTAGACACTTCCTCTTTGGACAAAAAGCTATGACAAATCTAGACAATGTATTAAAAAGCAGAGACATTACTTTGCCAACAAAGCTCTGTCTTAGTCAAAGTTATGGTTTTTCCAGTAGTCATGTATGAATGTGAGCATTGGACCGTCAAGAAGGTTGAGTGCTAAAGAATTGCTGCTTTTGAATTGTTCTGGAGAAGACTCGTGAGAGTCCCCTGTACTGAAAGTAGATCAAACCAGTCAGTCCTAAAGGAAATCAACCCTGAATATTCATCGGAAGAACTGATGCTGAAGCTCCAATCCTTTGGCTTCCTGTTGAGAATAGATTACTCACTGGAAAAGACCCTGATGATGGGAAAGACTGAGGGCAGGAGGAGAAGGCACTATAGAAGATGAGATGTTAGATGGCATCATGGACTCAATGGACATGAGTTTGAGAAAGCTCCAGGAGATGGTGAAGGACAAGGAAGCCTGATGTTCTGTAGTCCATGGGGTCACCAAAAGTCAGAGAGAACTTAGCAACTGAACCTCAACAAAAGTGTTATGGTTAAGGGTATTGCAAAGTTGATAAGACATCAACTCTTTTTATAGAAAACACAGTACAATCAAAGTGTAAGCTCTTGCTGTCTATAAAAAGTCACTAAGAAAACCTAGAAGCTTAAACAAGTCATTTTATTCAGTTCATAACTCTTTGGGTTGATGGGATGATCTTTCTGGTTTAGTCAGGGTATGCTGGTAATCTACTGAGCTCTCTGATATGTCTGTGATCAATTGGTTGGTCAATAGACATCTTTACAACTCTGGTGGTAGGCTGACTGTTGACTGGTGTACTGCTGTTCTCCCTCAGGTGGAGTCTACTCCAGCTTATTCACATGGAAATTTTAAAATTTCAAAAAGAATAGAGGAAGCCTTAGAATTCTAGTGCATTTTAAGGCTCTGCTTGATCACATTTGCTTATAATTTATTGCCCAAAAAAGTCATATGACCAAATCTAGTAGCAAGTGAAGTGAACAAGTGAAGTTACTCAGCCGTGTCCGACTCTTTGCGACCCTGTGGACTGTAGCCCATCAGGCTCCTCTGTCCATGGGATTCTCCAGGCAAGAATACTGGAGTGGGTTGCCATTTCCTTCTCCAGGGGATCTTCCCAACCCAGGGATCAAACCCAGGTCTCCTGAATTGCAGGCAGATGCTTTAACCTCTGAGCCACCAGGGAAGCCCATTTAGTAGCAAGGGGTAAATAAATGGACTTCATCTCTTGAACTATTCTGCAATATAACATTGCAAGGATATGGATACAAGGAATGGAAGAATTTTGGATCATTTTGATAATCTGTTACACAGATGAGGATAGATAGAAAGCCAAATCTAGATGTATTGGCAGAATAACAGAATACCCAAGGACACAGAGAAGATCTTAATAATAGCTGGAGAAAAAAAGCTAACCTTTTTAGAAAAGAATAACTCAGGCTAAACATCTGGAAGTTTGTGCAAGAAGAAAATGGGAGAAGGTATAAAAACCAATGTGAATAACAAATGCACACAAAAAATATGAAAATAAAACCAATAGTAATTAATTATTAACAGTTTTGTGCCGATGAAATAGAAAACTAGAGAAAAATGAATGATTCCTTAATATATACATGATCAAATGGATTTAGGAAATGAAAAACCCAGATAGTCTTGGAATCATTAACATCATAAAAAATGTATGTTTTAAAATCTGTATATTGTGTCAGTTAGCTTTTGATGCATAACAAATCGAAGCTTAGCAGCTTGAAACGGCAACCATTTGTGCAGTTCAGAGTTTTGTGCATTGGCGATTTGGGCTGGGCTTTGCCGACTAGTTCTTCCATTCTCAGAGAGTTCACTTGTGGCATCTTTGGTCAGCTGCTAGGTTTTCTAGGGGGCTGACTGTTCTACAATATTTAGTTTGGTTTATCTCTGCTATATGTTATAGTCTAGCCCAGTTTTGTTAACATGATTGCTGATAAAGATTTCTAGGGCTGGAGCAAAACTTTGAATGGCCTTTTGAAGCCTGCACTTGAAACTTGCACATTATTTTTTCTGCATTTTACTGGCTGAAGCAAGTTACAAGGCCAGATTTAAGAATATGGGAAATAGACCTTGCCTTTTGATGAGATATGCTACAAATTCTCATTACACAGAGCATGGAACCAGCAAAGAGCAAAGGACTGTGACCATTTTTGCAGTCTATGATGTCTTTCCACCAAATAAGCACTGGGTTCAGACAGTTATACAAGGGAGCTGTATTACACCCAAGGAAACATCTCTTGTTTTATATAAGCTCTTCCAGAGAAGAAAATAAATGAAAACACTACCCATCTCATTTTATGAGGATAGTTACTTTGATGTATAAACTAGACAAGGAATTGTACAAGCTAATTTACTTTTGAACACAGATTAACATGTTTAAACAAAATATTAGCAAACTGAGAGTATCTCTTTGTGTGTATGTGTGTGTGTGTGTGTGCAAGAGAGAGAGAGAGAACCTGTTGGTTATTTCAATCAATAATGTAAATATGTTTTCATCATCAGAATATTTGTTCATTTCTGTAGTTATCTCAAGAGGCAGAAAATAACACTACAGAAAATTCAATACTGATTCATGACAAAAATTTTTTTAGCAAAATGAGAATAGAAGAAAACATTAAGCTGATAAAAAGTACATGAAGAAAACATACATAGAAAAATCACACTTATGGTTTAAATATTAAGAAGATTCCTGCTTAAGTCAGAAATCATGTAGGAATCTCTATTATCATGTTTCTTTTCAATACTTTACTGTAGGTCCTTACCAGCAAAGTAAGTTAAAACCTTTAGGATTATGAAAAAGAAAAATATACTTATTCACAAAGTATGTAATAGTCTACAAAAATTGGATTCATGAATTATTAGAATTGCCAAGAGAGTTCAGAAAGACTGGACACTTCTGTTGGTTTTTTTTTGGATACTCTGTGTATGAACAAAAGTTTTCACTTTATTTGAGTAAATACAAAATCAAAAAACAAAGTCAGCTGCATTACTGAATGAAATTTTCAGCAGGAACAACAACAAAAATGCAGTTAGATATAATATTTTGCTTATAATAAATGTATATGTACTTAAGAACAAATAAAATCAAATATATCCATGACAGTTAAAAGCAAATTATAAAGTTCTATTATAAACTATATTAAAGAACATCTAAATTGGAAGAGATATACCATGTTCCTGGAGAAGAAGGTTTTAAATAGTAAATGCAGTTCTTCCCAAACTGATTTGTAGATTCAGTTAACTTGTAATAAATTTCCAACAGGATTTTTTTTGGATGGAATCTATAAGCTGATTTTAAAATTTATGTAGAAGATTGAAGAAAGAAGAAAAGTGAAAGTGTTAGTTTCTCAGTTGTGTTCGACTCTACGATCCCGTGGACTGTAACATACCAGACTCCTCTGTCCGTGGAATTCTCCAAACGAGGATACTGGAGTGGGTAGCCATTCTCTTCTCTAGGGAATCTTCCTGACTCAGGGATCAAACTGGGTCTCCTACACTGCAGTCAGTAAAGATTCTTTACTGTCTGAGCCACCAGGGAAGCCCTATGGAGGATTAAAGAACAAGAATAATGAAGACAATTCTGAAGAAGAAAAAGGAAGAGGGACTTGCTCTTTTAGATATAAAGGCTTATAATAAACTCATAGGAATCTTATAGTGCAAGAATTGGCATATGAGTCAATAGAACAGATGGAGAAGTCAGAAAGATACTGTTCCATTATATGTGGCAACTTGGAAACTTGAAATGGCATATCCGATACATGATGAGAAGATGTATTCATTGATAAATGTTTAGGAAACTCAATTAACTAAATGTTTCATATATATATATATATATATTGATATGATTGATTTTTGTGTATAGTGACAGACAAAGCCTTAAATATTTATTTGCATACCATATCCAAAAAAACAATTTAACATTTAGAATTAACTTAAATATCTAATCATTAAAATCTTAAAAGTTTTTAGAAGACAAGTAGAAGCAAATCTGCATGTTCTTGGAGTAGAGAACAATTTCTTAAGATCAAAAAATACAGAACCAGTAAAGGAAATATTTATAAGTTTAATATATAGAATAAAAAGATCTGTTCATGAAAGATAATCTTGGCAACAATGATCAGTTAGCAAAGAAATATTGAATAATATTCATTAAAGAAATATGCTACAAATCAAGACTTTTATAACTCAATAAGAAGTCTGTCAAAATATGTATAAAAGGCAGTCCCCTAAAGTGGAAGCAAATGGATGTATTAAAAGGAATTCCATTTCAATAGTTATCTAGGAAATGCAAATTGGAACCAGTAGGAGATACTGTTTCTTAGCTGGGATTCCCAGATGACAGAGTGGTACAGAATCTGCCTGTCAATGTAGGAGATGTGGTTTAGATCCCTGGTTCTGAAGATCCCCTGGAGTAGGAAATGGCAACTCATTCCGATATTCTTGCCTGGAAAATCCCATGGAAAGAGGAGCCTGGCTGGCTACAGTTGATGAGGTCTCAAAGAGTGGGCTGTGACTGAGCACATTCGCACATTTCTTAGCCATCATTCTAACAAAAAGAAAAAAAACCCCAAACCAACAATGTTAAGTGTGAAGGAGATAGTTGTCATGTGTTCACTGTAGTGGAAATTTGAACTGGTAGAACAGCTAGGGAGAGGAATTGGCGAGATTTTTTTATAAAATTGAAGATGTGCATAACTTATGACACAGGAACCCAACTTCTAGGTATAAACCCCGAACAAACTCTTCTTTCAATGTTTCTCTATTAAAGAAATTCATGTACCCAAGGAGATATGTACAAGCCTTATCACAGGAGCATTTGTTTTTTTCAATTTCAAAAACTTAAAAGACAAACCAAGCTGTCCATCATTAGAATATTTAAATTGTGGTAAACATTAAAATCTTAGAAATTGAATAAAAATTGATGTTGAATGAAAAGCAAGGTGTGGAAGAAAATTATGGTATTAGATCATTTATATGTTTAAAAATGCAAAACAATCCTATATATTGCTTTTTTATACATTCATGGTAGGATGGCATCACTGACTCAGTAGGCATGAGTTTGGGTAAGCTTGGAGAGTTGGTGATGGACAGGGAACCATGGTGTGTTGCAGTCCATAGGGTTGCAAAGAATTGGACACGACTGAGCAACTGAACTGAACTGTTGTGTGAAAAGATAAAGACATGGTATTTTTCACAGAACTAGAACAAATAATTTCAAGATTTGTATGGAAATACAAAAAACCTCGAATAGCCAAAGCAATCTTGAGAAAGAAGAATGGAACTGGAGGAATCAACCTGCCTGACTTCAGGCTCTACTACAAAGCCACAGTCATCAAGACAGTATGGTACTGGCACAAAGACAGAAATATAGATCAATGGAACAAAATAGAAAGCCCAGAGATAAATCCACACACCTATGGACACCTTATCTTCGACAAAGGAGGCAAGAATATACAATGGAGTAAAGACAATCTCTTTAACAAGTGGTGCTGGGAAAACTGGTCAACCACTTGTA